>JAJMVL010000169.1:0-54396 GCA_023082095.1 Dothiorella sarmentorum | reverse complement strand
CCCCCCCCCCCCCCCCCCCCCCCCCCCCCCCCCCCCCCCCCCCCCCCCCCCCCCCCCCCCCCCCCCCCCCCCCCAAGAAAGATGGAAAGCAAATCACGACTTATTGCTTGCCCGCCGCAGCAGGTGAGCGGGCAGTGGAGGTCGGATTAAGCACGATTGGTAGTCTGTGCGGCCGCGCATCAGCGGCGAAAAATAGAAAAACAACAAAAGTCGTAATTAAAAACATTCATGCCGGCCGGGGGCGGGGTCATCCTTGGACTCAACGACTGGGAACGAGGACACCCCCCCTCTGTCCGAACACGAATACGTTAAATACCGTACACGGAGTTCGTCATCTCCGGTTCAAGGCGGTCGCGGTTAGATATCGTAAAAACGAAAAAAAGCAAAAACAAAAAAAAGGTTCTTCCACTCGCATTGCTTTCTTCCGGAGAGCAAAAAGGCTAAATTCCAGACTGCCGATTTCCGCCGATAGTAGTTGAAAAATGAAAACAAGGAACGCTTTATACAAACAGTGATGAATGTGTTCGCCGCCTTAGCCGGGGTATCTGCTCAAAGGCAAGGTCTCCCCCTGTCCCTCAAAACCAGCAATCAATCCAGAAAGTGTCCCGCCTCTCTTTTCCACCGAGACCAGTCCGGGCGGAAAGAAAAAATCTATCAAGTTTTGGGCGGTCATGGGGAGAGCAAAAAAGCTTTTTCCAACCTACATGCCGTCACACGAGCAAGCGCGTCCTGGCCCGAGTGCCTCACGCGCCCTCACGGCTCTTGCGGTAGCTTGCCTGTAAACAACGAGATGAAGTTAGTGAAAAGTGAGCTCTCAAAACTACCGCGGCATAGAGATAATCAGTCGCGATAACGCACCTCCTGTTCGACCTGCAACTGATCAACCACAGGAGCCAGCTCGCTCAAGATCTCGTAGGCCTTCTTGTGATATTCCAACTGGGCAGCGATGAGGTCGGCGAGGTTGCGGAGCGGCTCGGGGGTGTCCAGGACCTGATCACGTCAGCAAATTGCGAACTTCCACCGATTATCATGCGAAGGGCCTTACGTTCTTCATCACGCCCACAGCCTCCTCGGTCTGGCCCACAAACTCGTCCTCGGCCTGCTCGATCTCCGCCCTGGCCTCCTCGGTGATGTGCTCCTCCTCTCCCTCCTTCTTTGCTCCGGGCAGGGCAAAGGCGCCGCCCTTGGCCTTGGCCTTGGTGGCGTCCAGGCTCAGACGGGCATTCTCGACGGCCTTGCGGGCGCGCGTGGCGAACATGATGTTCGTGTTGAGCGTGGTGCTCCAGCCAGCGAGGAAGCGGCTCTGGATCTGCGCGTCCTGGGCGAGGCGGGCCTCGCCAACCTTCTCCATGGAGATGGCATACTTCTCCAGGGCCGTGGACAGCGGGTCGTCGGAGGCGTTGCCGTGTTCCTGGTTCAAAAGGGTGGAGCTGTTGAGCGACGCGCGGGCAATGGCGTGGTTGAATGTCTTGGGCTGTGGCTTGGCCGACGGCGGAGCAGTCAGCGCGGCCTGGGCCTCGGCGGGGGAGGTGGCGGATGAGAGCAAAGTGACCTTCTCGGAGACGGTGCGGCCCAAGTCGTTGAAGGACTCGCGGATGTTGGTGGGGTAGTCATAGGCCTCGTTGGTGTATTGCGAGCTGGCTGGCGTCAGCGGGAAAACGTTGTCGGGCGGCAGCAGGCGGGTGAGCATACGTGACCTGCAGCATCTTCTGGTGGACCTGCTTCAGGGCGTCGACGCGCTTCTCGAGCTCGATGTAGTCGGGTGGCAGCTGGGTCTGGACGAGGCGCGAGTGTGAGCGGTGTGGCTGGGTGCCGGGGTTGCGCGGGTACAACTACCTTGTCCTCAGCCTGGCCCAATTGCTCCTTGACATACTGCTGGGTGCGAGCGGCAAAGGGCGTGAATGAGGCACTGGATTGGGAGCGGGGTCAGTGGGCAGTGGGCATGGCGGAGATAGGTGGCCGCTCGCGACGTGGGGGGGCAGCGGCGGTGAGGGAGAGCGACGCACGAGAAGTTCTTGCCAAAGGCCGAAAACTTGTCCATGGTTGCGATAGAGCTTGGCGGCAGCGTCTAGAGGCGAGAGCGGGTTGTAGGCGTGTGGTGTTGGTGATCAGGGACGGGACCGGACGTTGCGCTCGTGCATGTGAGTTGCTGACATCGGTCCTAAAAAGGCAAGGTCGCATCTGTCCAAGCTCCCTCTCTCGCCCCGCCGCCCGCCACTTCCTCCTAGCTCCCAACGTCACCTCTTCTGTGTATCCTGCAAGTAAACCATCTTCACCTTCTGCGCAATTGACACGTTTCTGTGCCCTTCAGCCTCTCCTCTCACCTTCACACAATTTCGAGTCCGATCCCACATACATCATCTGTTCTCGACCTCTGTATCTGGCACTACCTCCTTGTTGTCTTGCGATAGGTAGGAGAAAAGTGCGCAATGCCCACGGAAAACACATCCTGAAAGGGAAAGAGTGCCCGCACGTCTTCCAACATGGTCGCTTTGTCAGGAGCTAGCTGAGAAAGTATGTATGGAAGGAAATCAATGGAGTGTTTACCTCTTGCACGCGTAAGCACTCCATTGACAGCCCTTGTTCCACCCTGTTAAGGACTACGCTCAATTGGCTAGCCAACACCGCCTAAATGGCTAGCCAATTGGTAATTTTACTAGCCAGACCCCCTTGGTAACCAAATAGCCACTCCTAGAAATGGTTATTTCCATTTGGCTAGCCAGTGCAGGTGATGAGCAACGGGGTGGAACGGCCTTCAACCCACCACATACTTCGATTATGCTGTCTGAATCACGCTACGCAAGGCGTACACCAATACACGTTGCTTTAACCCTGCGCCGAGGCCAAGCCCTCGGATCAAGCGCTACACGGGAGTCCAATCGCCAGATAGGTCGTGTCTGCAGAGCGAGACTTACTGGTGTGGTTATCTAACAACCCTTCCCAAGGATCTCTTTGGCTACGCCATCCGCAGCTCATCCTGGACGTGTTGCGAGAGCTTACTATTCCAAACAAAGGACATAAGACCATTCCACATACCTTTGCTCACATCCACCCAGAATCCCCTTCAACACTTGTCAACCAACGACGAGAATCAATCACCAGTTTTTCGGAATCATCTGTTTAAAAGCCAGGAGTCGTTGCACTTGAACGGCGATAAAGCTACGGCGAATTAAAACATGAAGGGACCAGGTCTCGTATTTACGGCATTTTCTCGGACAAGAAAAATTTCCTCGACCCCAAACCCACGACTCCACCCAACCACCACAAATGGAAACAGTTTGCCTACGAAGCTGTGGTGCTATGAATTCCAAAAGATTTGGTACATAACCAGCAGTGGAGAAATCACTTTCATCGATCACCAGCTGACTAGCTGGTAACACCGAGTCAACTCCTGTTGAATATCGGCCGCATGGCCCAATGGCAAGGCGCTTGACTACGAATCAAGAGATTGCAGGTTCGATCCCTGCTGTGGTCATCTTCTTTTGCTCTCTCGCAATATCTCCGTTGCAGACAAGCTTACGTGGTGGATGAGGATTTTTTTTCTTCTAATCCGTGGTCATCTTTATTTTCTTTGCTCTTCCACACGCCAGAAGGGCATCATTGGAATCGCCTTTTCTTTTCCCCTTTATCTAGTTGCTCTGCATTCTTTTGGGAGGTCTGTTCTCCTTTTCTTTTCCTCAGATATCTATCTGAGTGCGCATATCAACCAGGTTTACAATATAGAATCTCTGAGTATTGGCAATATTTACTGATGCGGACCGTTTAAATCTGCTCCACTGATGCGGTGAAGCTAACTTAACCTTGGAAAGACGACGCGAGATCTGGACCAGAGGCACGAATAAAGGCTACTATACATGCAAGATAGTACGAGGCCGGTTCAAAAAAAAAAAAAAAAAAAAGGGTAACGTTCGACTCTAACTGGCTGTTTAAAATAATGGCCTTGTCACCATAGCTTGGACGAATTGTATCGGGATTAATCGAGTGGCTTCGGCAAGCCACTGCAAGCAGGATATTAAAGAGAAAGCCAATGAAAATGGGGTGTGGTTGCATCCCAAATTACAACAACAGCATCCGGATGACTTCTTTAACTACCCACGCGGACATACTTTACCTATTAGTACTGCATTATCTTGCGAATTGGTTTAGCATATCTGTGTAATCCCTACTGATTTATCGAATAGATTGGTCCCTACAGCTCTTCATATTTTATACGCAGCAGTGAATGGTTAACTGACTGCGGTGTGGTGATTAGTGGAAGATAGCCTGATATCACTCTTTTCCGACATCGGCAGATGCCAATGCCAAGATCCTTACACGACCAAAAAGAAGTTTTCTCTTGGAGAACAGTTCAACGTAATTTTGCCGACGACGCCATTGTCGAAGAGTCGCACGCGCGCTGTGACCCCGACTTGTCCTTTTTGAGCTTTCCAGGCCCCTGATACGTGGCAGGGCGCAGGTCCATTTGCGATCCCGCTCGAAAAAGCGGCGAAGATGCCATAAGATGCTGGGTTACCACATTCGAAGATATTAGTTGCAAGCCACTTCCGGTATATCCGAAAGCTCCGACGCCTCAACTTCCAAGTGAGGTGGTTGACTAGGAGCCAATCAAGGGGCCAAGTTCAAGACTCAATTTTGCGTTAACGCCTTGAAATATTCCATTGAAACCAGTTGTACTTATGGTTCGACACACTGCAAAGACGGCTCGACTGGCGCAAGCACATCCTCGAGAGCGTGGACCAACGACTGAAAGCATACTGCGTAGAGAGAGGATGCATGCAGGCGTGCGTTATACACTGCTACACCGCCACCCGGGCCATCCCGCCACTCCCCTTAGAGATTCTGAGGCATTTTACCAACGTCACGATGCTTGAGTTGGGCAAGGTAAGGATTTGTCAAGAATTTCGGACATAGAGGGACAGCCGTTCATTCCTACACATGCCAGAATTTACAACATAGGGCAACAGTAATATGGTTGTAGTAACTGTTTTCCAGTAGGAAAGGTCCGGACGGTATGCCTAGTGCTGGTTTTCTATGTCGGCACTACGGCATGCGGAGGTGGACTGGCGGCAGTGAATTCCACGTGGCTGTGGTAGGATGAATGGAACACGCGTAGCTTGTCCCCGTGCGTAGGAGATGGCGCCAGGATCGCCCCATCGTGTCCCCAAACGAACGAGAAATTACCCAACAAGGTAAGAGAACCCGATGGCGGAGCTTCCCGTATATCGCTGGAATAAATCCTCGGAGCCATGGAGGTCGATGTCCTCAGTGATGAATGAAGAATTTCGTAATGTTGCCATTGAGAAGTCGCCTGCTCGGTCTATTGGAGTGTGCAACTGCTGAACGTCTAAAGCATTGCCAGGATTGAAGTCACACGGACACATGAATTGGGCGCCATGGCAGGAGTCGTATACACAACCACAGCACGAGCTGCAATGTGGTTCTAGACCATGCAAATTCACCTACATCGCACAACCAAGGCCGAGTCATGTTTTTCCAAGAAAAGGAGGTGGCCAAAAAAAGTGTTCCGACTTTGCTGAGTTCTGAGAGTTCGTTCAATGTCGAGATACTGTCCGTGGTAAGAGTACGAGATGCAGTGCAGACCTCATGGCAGCATGAACAAACAAGAAGATTCGAAACACTCGATAGCTGGTCGGCCTGGTCGAGACCATGGGCTGTGCCCGTAGTGCGGTTAGCACAATGCGCCACTCCCCAAGATCGTCGTCAGTCGCCGTTCCTAGCTGCCCCACATTCACCCCAAATCCCCAAATCCCCAGACCTCGGCCAACTTTACTTATGTGGGGTTTTGTCCCTCATTAATATCCGTCCCTGACTAGCCAACGTCTTCCAACGTCCTTCCCTCTCTACGCAATGGGCAGGTCTGAGTCTGATGCAGGTCTCCCAACCTCTGTCGGCGATGAGCTGGTCGCTGTCTTGCCAAAAGACAGTCGACCATGGTGGCAACAGAGCCACATGCTCAAGTTGAATCTCAGCATTGGTTCCCTTCTAATGTTCTGTACGTAGTCGTTCCCCATCGTTCACGGCATTGCTGACTGTTCGTAGCATCTGCCAACGGCTTTGATGGAACACTGATGAACAGTCTCCAATCCCTGCCACAGTGGAACGAGTTCATGAACCATCCGGCAGGCGCATGGCTTGGCTTCATCAACGCCATCTACTGGTTGGGTCTCGGCACTGTATTCCCTCTCGCAGCCTTCATCGCCAACAGATATGGCCGCAAACCTGGCGTTTACGTTGGCGTACTCTTCCTCATTCTCGGAACCGTGCTGCAGGCGGCAGCTCACGACGTTGCTGCCTTTGTTGCGGCTCGTTTCTTCATCGGTGTGGCAGGTTCCTGGTTCGGCGCCTCGATCCCCGTTCTGATCAATGAGATTGCTTATCCTACACACCGCGGCATCATCAACGCCCTCTACAACTGCGGCTGGCATGCCGGCAGTATCGTAGCTGCCTGGACGTGCTTCGGAACGCGCCTGCTTGAGTCGTCCTGGAGCTGGCGTCTTCCCTCGCTTCTCCAAATCGCGCTCCCCGCGCTGGCGGTTCCCGGACTGATTGCCGTTCCCGAAAGCCCTAGGTGGCTTGTATCGATGGAGCGGACCGAGGAGGCGCGGAGTCTCCTCACCGTTTGTCACGGCGCCAGAGACGCGTCGTCTCCGCTTGTCGCTTACGAAATCGCGTCCATCATGGAGGCGATCAGGGCCGAGAAGCTCGCCAGCGAGAAGGTGTCGTATGCCGACATGGTGAAGACCCCAGGCAACCGCCACCGGCTCTTCATCTCCATCTCACTCGGCGTCTTCGCGCAGTGGACGGGCAACGGCGTCGTAAGCTACTACCTGGCCCTCGTGCTCAGCACCGTCGGCATCACCAACGTCAGTCACCAGCTCCTCATCTCCGGCTGCCTCCAGATCTGGAACCTCATCTTCTCCGTCGTCGCGGCCGTCTCCGTCGACCGCGTGGGCCGCCGCGCCCTCTTTCTTGCCTCCGCCGGCATCATGCTGGCCGCCTACATCGTCATCACCGGCCTCTCGGGCTCGTTCGCGCAGACCGGAACCGCTGCAGTCGGCGCGGCCGTGGTGCCGTTCCTCTTCGTCTACTACGCTGGGTACGATATTGCCCTGACCCCGCTCCTGACTGCGTACCCGTGCGAGATCTGGCCATTTATGCTGCGCGCTCGCGGCAATGCCGCTACTTGGATGGCCACGGTCTCGGCGATCTTCTTCAACACTTTTGTCAATCCGATCGCGCTCGATGCCATCGGATGGAAGTACTACATCGTCTTCGTTGTCATTCTCGTTGTTTATGGAATTACGGCGTACTTCTGCTACCCGGAGACGAAGGGAATGACGCTTGAGCGCATTGCGATGCTCTTCGATGATGATGCAGAGATAGCGGTTGCAGAACCTGTTGGCAAGACGATGACGGAAAAGGGAATAATGGAAGTGAGGCTGGACTCGGTGGACGACGGACAAGGGGGAAATTAAGACGATAATCATGGTAGAATGTTCACAAACTTTGATGTGTGCCAGTTGGGGTGAACATGGCAGTTGTGGTTACCAGCACACGCATTGGTCGCATTGTGCAGACGTGGTTGGGTCGCTCGGATCTTGATGATAAAGACGAGCTTGAACTTGTTCGATGATCAGCTCATGCAAATGGTTGTCGCTGGTGTCTTGGGGGATGCCAGATGTGTCGACAGGCGTTGGCAGTGGAGAAAGGTGTGGGGGTGCAAAGGGCAAGTTCTGGCGAGGGAGCGAGGCACGAGGCTCGGATGTTGATGAATCAGCGTCCGTGCGTTCCGCGCTTTCTGCCACCGCCTTCGAGGTCGCGCTTCCAAAAGTTTCTTGAGCGGCCACAACCTACGCCTCAACCATCCTCAATCGTCCACGCCGCCAAAATGCCTTCCACATACAAGAAAGAGAAGCCATGGGACACTGACGACATCGACAAGTGGAAGGTAAGCTTCTGCTCTTCTCTCGCTCCATTCACGCCCTTGCTGACCTTCACTTCAGATCGACGAGTTCAAGCCTGAGGACAATGCGGGCGGCAGCTTCGCCGAGGAGTCGTCCTTCGCAACCCTCTTCCCCAAATATCGCGAAGTCTATCTGCGCGAAGCATGGCCTATCGTCACTCGCGCCCTCGAGAAGCAGGGCATCGCATGCACCCTCGACCTCGTCGAGGGTTCCATGACCGTCAAGACAACCCGCAAAACCTACGACCCGGCCGCCATCCTCAAGGCCCGTGACCTGATAAAACTACTGGCTCGTAGCGTGCCCGCGCCCCAGGCTCTCAAGATGCTTGACGACGGCGTGGCCTGCGACATCATCAAGATCCGCAACCTGGTGCGCAACAAAGAGCGCTTCGTCAAGCGCCGCCAGCGCATCCTCGGCCCGGACGGTAGCACTCTCAAGGCTCTCGAGCTGCTCACCGGCTGCTACATCCTCGTGCAGGGCAACACGGTCGCCGCCATGGGCGGCTACAAGGGCCTGAAGGAGATGCGTCGCGTCGTCGAGGACTGCATGGCTAACATCCACCCCATCTACCACATCAAGGAGCTCATGATCAAGCGTGAGCTGGCAAAGGACCCGGATCTCGTCAACGAGAGCTGGGACCGCTTCCTGCCAAACTTCAAGAAGCGCCACACGGCCAAGCGTCGCGTGCCGTTCAAGGTCTCGGACAAGAAGAAGACTTACACGCCCTTCCCGCCGGCCCAGGAGAAGAGCAAGGTTGACCTGCAGATCGAAAGCGGAGAGTACTTCCTCGGAAAACAGGCCAAGGAGCGCAAGGAGAAGGAGAAGCGGGAGGAGGCTATGCGCGACAAGATGGACGAGAAGCGGAAGGCTCGCCTCAAGGAGTTCGAGGCGCCGAAGGAGGATATAGGCAGCAAGGAGAAGAAGAGGAAGCGAAAAGAAGAGGGCGGGGAGAAGAAGAAGAAAAAGAAGAAGGCATCGGATGAGGATGAAGATTGAACGTTGCTGGACAAAAAATAGGCATTTGCAATGGCGTTAGGGGATATCCTGGTGGTCTGGGTGCTCAGTACTTCTATGTCGCGGATTATCCGACAATGGTCCAATCGATTTGGTGTTCTATGTCAAAATTTCCCATGCCCTTTTGGTGCTCATCAATATCACTGATACCTCCGAATGTAGATTATGTTGTTGCTTTCTGTTCACAAATTTGAGGTTCGCCGAATCACTGACCAGTTCCTCTATGGCACGGCCATCAAGAACTCTGCCGATTGGAGGCAGCTGATGGACGTCTATGGGTTCGGCTATGGTCCGGAAATGTTTCTGAGATGGAGCCATGAGGGCACCAGAAAGGATCCCCGCATCCGAGTAAAACTCTCAAGCCCCTTGTGCTCAAGGCTTCTTCTAGAGTATTCGAAAATGGAGATGCTACAGTTTTGGGCGGTGTCAAAAAATAAAAAATTACAGAGCTCTCCCAGGTTACCCTTAGCATCCGATCATTTGCTCCCTTCCGGGCGTCGAAGAAATATGTCGAACTCATGGAGACGTAAAATTTCTAGGCTGTCAAATTGATGAAACTATCGAAGTTTCAAAGGGCCACATTCTTCAACTGACGCCCCATGACTTAAGAGCCCTTAAGATCTATCTTTGCCAGCTGACTGAAGCTGAGTGAAGACGCAGTGTAGCAAGGAAGACGCCCTCCTTACTTGGGGTCTCTTTGTATAGGGCTTTCGGGGTTTCTCTTCGGAACGCTCAGAAGTGGCCGTATACAACGTGCGGAGACCATATAATGGCGATGGTCGGGAGCTGCCTGTCTTCCTTGAGATGAAATACAAGGAAACTTGAATCACCGGTGAAGCTCATCCCCGCCATTCGAACCACAGGAGCCTACGACATTGATCGAACGCCTGTTTGCCTCCATCTTGGGATCGCGGAGTCTACGGAACGCCAGTGCTGGCATCACATTCCGGAAAAATTCGCGGCGACTTCGTGAAGGAGACTGAGCGCTTTACTCAGTCAGTAAGCTCCAGCAAAGTCCAACATGGGAACGTGGTGTTGGGATGAGCCGTCTTGACAGCTGGACATCTTCCATACTGAGATGGATTGAAACAGAACAGAAAGCCAGGCCGAACTATGAGCAATCATGTTTGTATGTACTTCGCAGTTTCAGCGGTACGTCTCAAACTTGACTCATGCCGGAATGTTTGGCTCCGGTGTTATCTTTTCGAGATTCGCAAAGGTGAAAGACGGCATATAGCCTCGGCCGATGTGTTGAGGACCTGGAGGGAGGGCGCCCAGTCTTACCTTTCTGCCCAAGAGAGCAGAAGCCCCAATCATCATAGTCTAGGGCATGCAGGTATGTTGTTGACCGAAAGGTGAAACATAGCTTTTAGAAGAAAGCAGGCTGGTCATAAAGCGAGGAGTGTTTGGTTGTGGTCAATGGCCCGGGGTGATGGGACTGGTTGGTGTGCAAGATCTTAAGAGGGGTTGGAGAAAGAGATGGGGACTATGCTGGGGGCTTCGGGCTCGGTTTCTTCTGATTGTCATCTTCTGCCTCCGTTATAGGTGCGTTTCCTGGTGAAGCCTTGCTAACTGACGTGGAGCGGATGATGTTTGGGAGTGAAGACAGTGGCAATTCAGGTATGAACCAAGGGATACCTACAGTAACACAGACCTGTAGTCCACCATGGAATTCTACCATGAGTAGTACCGATGCCATATTCCATGGAGGTGGCGACGAACGCAGTATTCTCACTGCCAACAGTTTGTTCAGGTGGAAGTGGTGACCCAGAGAGAAGATTCTGCAGACCGCTTGTCCAAAGCATTACGGACGGTGTTCTTCAGTGCAGGCATCCCAAGACTACCTTCGAAAGTCTAAACATCCTGCTAACTTTATTTTGCTTGATCTTGGTCACGAAGTGGGTTCCTCCGCTCCTGGGCGGCCAATAGTAGCCAGAAGGCGAAAAAGTGGAATGCTACTCGTGTATAATGGTGTCCGATCCGGCTGCTACTACTCACCTCATCCTGGTCTGTACATCCACTGTCTCCTCGTATCCGGCATACTTGCAATTGTTAGTTATCCGATGCCCCAGATTAAACCCACCAGCCTATACAAAACAAGGCCGCACCCGCAGGCAGCAAGCGCAACAGCGCAAGCCAGGAAACGTCATGAGCTCACGTCTGCAGAAAAGCCATTACCCGACGGCGCAGCCGCCACACCAAAAGCCTCGACCGGACCTCGATCCCGGGGAGATCTGACGCGCCCCTTAGTCCGCGCAAGCAACCCGAGAGCCAAGAGAAAGCGAGTAGATGCCTGATACAGGAGTACTATTTACGTTTGACAAGTGGACGGAAAGGGAAGAGCCAAGGCGGCGAACGCCATGGCTCGTGTCGTACGCGTAGTATGTATAGTACCGCATGGCCGAGGCGAGCACGGAAGCCGCCTTTTCGGCATGAAACGTATCCGCTTCATCCAAGCCTGAACCGGCCCCGTCGGTTGGTATCGGGCTCGGCTCCAGCGGTTCAGCTGCTCATTGGGTACGACACAGAGCAGAGCATGGCACCAGCCACCCGACGAACCATGACTTGTTCCTGACGGGATCCACGAGAAACGGAACCTTCTTCGAAGAAGGTGGAATTGGGAGATCTTGGCAAAATGTGGCAGTGCGGCCCTTGGTGGAGCCGCTTGGGCGGTCAGTGAGGAGTGTATTGCGTGTACGGTGTGGCGAACATCACGGCTGGCGGCCTCCTCCGCAAACGCATCATCGCCCCCTGAGCAGCCGTACTCACACAGCGATTGCGATCAACAACTCGCGCAGCCCCGCAGCGTCAACACGAGGTAGCCCTGTAGCCCCATCAGCAGAGGCAGCGATCGACGTCATCACCATGGGGAAAACGGGTCTCGTTCGTTTTTCGTCTCTCCCCCTTTGTGCGCTTCTTCTTCCTGCCTTTTGCCAAGCAAAACGAAAAAAACATCAGGAGAGACGTGGCGCGAGTGCGTGTTGTGTGGCGGGCGCTCGCGCTTGGTCCATCCACTGCGATGATGACGCTGGCCCAAATGGGCCTTGCCTTTAAATAGTCTCGCTCCAGAACCCATGCTCCCAATGACCCAATCCCCAGGGTGGATAGAGCATCCAGAAGGGCACGGCCGGTGGTGGGAGCGCTTGGTCGATTCGTTGCTGCCAACTATCTTCTTTCCTTTGGTCTTGGCTCATTAAGGCGCACCCTGCCTTCCATGTCGAGAGGCCGAGCGCGCGGGAGTTTTTTCGGTTTCTTGAGAGACAGGAGGTAGCGACTGGACAGGAGGCGGTGATGGTGAGGCTGGGCGGGAGTGCGGCAGCAACGCGAAGGAGCAACGAGCGACGGAGGTGGAGGGAGGGGTCGAGCGCCTCAAGCCACACCCAGGCACACGTTTGCGACAGAGGACCGTGGGCTCGTAACTACCTACGGCACACCCAGCCAAGCGAGAGAGTGTAGCCACGCCAACCTGTCCCTTACTTCACGTCAAACAATAATCAACAGAAGAGTGTGACTGGGGTTGGCGAAGAGGTGGCATGCGGTTGGCTGGCCAAATTTAGCAGTGAGAAGAGGATCGCTTCTGAGCCGGGCGTGGGACGTGGAGCGGAGATTGATGGGAAGGGAGCGCGGAGCCTCTCGCGGCCGCTGTTTCGAGTGCTGCGCTCAATAATGCGATTGCCCCTAAGGATGGCTCGGGCTGACTCACGCGCTTTGAGGATCGCCGGCGTTTAATTTTGCAGGCACACATGGCGTGGAGAGCATGTGAGAGGTGAGGGAAAGGGCGCAGTGCGAAAGATTAAGGTTGGGCGAGTCCATGTTCGCTGCCGGCCCGCGTTTTGGCACGTTTCGTGTGAAACCCGAGACGCAACTCAAAAATATCTGCACGCTTCTGTAGATTGGCGACTGCTGCTGGCGTAAGCATCATTACCACCTCCGCGCTGCCAAGCCCAGCGGAAAGAGGTGGCGGACTTCGTGGGCATTTGGCAGTCGTCAGCAGCACACGTAGCCGGCGTCTCAAGTCACCCGTGCGTCCAATGCAGATGGCGGTGCCGATTGAAATGAATGTGAATTTTTTAACTACTGAAAGCAAATGTAGCATCAAGCCTGGCATCATCTAGCGTCCCCGGATGCCCAAAATACAGGTATATCGAGTTTTGAAGTGAAGAAAAGAGTCATGGCATCGTGACTGAAGAATGTGGTAGAAATCGCCTCCCATTGATCCAAAACGCGCTCTACCCAGTTAAAGGGCTCTATTGACATTGAAGTGGTCTTCCGCCCGGCCTGGTCCTGCTCGAGAGCGGCGCCATGGCCTGGGTTCCGAAGTGAGAAAGCAAATCTGGTACTCCACCGAGCTAATATTTAATCCCCGAAAGTTGCAATTGCAAGCTCCATTCCTCCCGCTTACTTGCGGAAGTGGGGGTGGCCATGGTGCTGGTGCTCGCGCCTGTGCAGGTGCGCATGCGGCACCTCGGTGCGCTTGGCCCAGGTGGTGGTGGTGACGACGGCGGTGGCGTACTCGGTCACGATCTGGGTGTAGACTTCGGCGGCCTGCTCCTCCTTGTCCTCATCGTTGCTGACGAAGTTCTCGACCTGGACCAGGGCGGCCGGGGTCGAGGTGATGAGAGTGGTGGGGCTCTGGGTCGAAGAGGGAGTGACGTAGGCCGAGGTGGGAGTGATGGTGAAGCTGGTGGCCGCCGACGAGGAGAAGACGGTCGAGGACTCGGTCTCGGACTCAACCTCGACGGAGCTGGACGAGCCATCCTTGCCGCAGAGGTAGAGAGTCAGGTCGTTGGTAGACTCGGTGCCGTGGGTGGCGGTGTCGTCGTTGAACAGGTTGTAGACGGCGTCGCAAAGGGCCGTCAGCGGGCCGCAGTCGACGGCGGTGGGGGCATCAAGGTAGAAGCCGTCGGTGTAGAAGGGGCAGGCCTCGCCCTTGCAGTTGACGTTGGAGATGTCGTACCAGAGATCAGGAGAGCCGTCCGAGGAAAGCGTGTACTCGTACTGAGTGATGGCACCCTCGCACGAGTCGGTGGTGCTGAGCTTGAGCGAGACACCGCCGTGGTTGGAGCTGCCGTCGCCGACCATGTAGTACTCCTCGGACCACGTGCCGCCGTTCTTCTTGATGACATCGGGGCCAAGCTGGCCACGCTCGGTGTCGGCGGTCCAGACGTTGACGTTGGAGGCGCAGTTGTTGACAACGATGGCGCTGCCGGCCATGGCGGCGGGCAGGGCGGCGAGAAGAGCCGCGGAGATGGTGATGGGCTGCATGATGGTATATAGTGTGGTGAAGAGCTTAAGATGAAGTCTGAAGTTGGGTGAGGTGGTGAGTCTGTGTGGAGAGAGAGCGTGTGCCGGGTGTCTTGGAAAGTAGCTAGGGAGCCAAAAAGAGTGTGGTGCAAGACCCAGCTTGAAGCAAACAGACACGACGTGGAGACAGAAAGAAGACGGGCGATGCGCGCCTTAAGAAATAAACAAGGAAGCGGAGCTCTGGTAGGGGGTCGAGCGGCGCCGGCGAATAATGAGGGCTAGCGGGCAGGCTCAAAATTGAGCATCTTCGACTAGCATGGGTGGAGGGATGGTGGCTTGGGTGGGCCAATGGGGATGGGTGCGTGCCTGGAGCGCCGCTCGGCCCTCTCTCCATCGTGACTGGGCCCCCTGACAAGCGCCCGGTCTTCTCATTTCAGCTTTTTCCGCCATGCCTGCGCGGCCTCGGCCTTGATGGCGCCTGCGTGCGTACGCCAGTGTGAGGCCGCGCATGGCGATCGTCCCGCCCATGCCAATGCCGACCCACGCCAGGGCTCCCACGCTGCAACGGCTCTCCGTGAGGATCGACAGGAACCGGCTGGCCCGACCCCGGCGCGATGTACGGAGGTGGGAGTATATGCATGCAGAGGTGAGAGAGGGAGTAGTGAGACCAACACACGAGGCCATACATCTGTATCACTCCAATCGCGGGCCTGATGTCAGCCTACGATAAAGAGACGGCTCGGAGGCGCGTGTGCTGGCGCGGCAGGGCGATGTGACGGCTGCTCCAGCTGCAGTAGGTCCGCGGCCGCTGTTTCGCCGTTTCGCCTCCAAGGGTTCGAGAAGCTGCCCCAGCTGCCGTCAACAGCGCCGCACGCCGGTACCGATTGGCTTTCGCAAATCTGGAGAAGGAACTGGCAAGGCTGTCACCTGTCCGGCAACGCCGTGCACGCCATTCGTCCCGTCTTCCACGTTTCCCCAACCGTCCAGGAACCTGCCTCTGATTCGTCTCGTGGGTGCAGACTTTTCACCACCGACGTGGTGGCTCGCTGCGCGCCGATAAGACCCACGCTCATGACGCTGCCAGAACCGCGAAGTGAAGAGAAGAAAAAAAAACTCAGAGCCCAGGCGCCGGTCTTCTGCGCGTCCCACTGCCAGCTGCCGATGCCCGATGATGGATCCAGCCCTGAAGGTCTCCACGTCCCGCAAAAAGCACGGCCAGGAAAAATGATAAAATGATGAGATGAGAAAGACGCAACTCGCATGCCACGACATTCTCGTCGACACATGCAAGACGCAGAAACCTGGTCAACTGGTGCCAATCGGCATGAGACATGCATCGTGGTGGACGGGATGATGCGCTGGGCGTAGGTTGGGACACTGCTGGCGTCCGGGCTGGCTTCTCCAGCGCTGCACGTGAGCGGCACACGCAGTGACGACATCCCGATCGAAGCCCGTCGACGCTCGACGCCGCCCGTCTGACCGACACCAACGGCAACAACCCATGTCGGCTCTTATTTTCAATCCCGTCGCCCACCTCCCCACCTTGAACCCGCTGGCGTTGCTACGCATGACTGGTGGAATGACGTCCCGAAACTTCAGCCTGGCTGATGTGCCTGACCTGTCCACCAAGGCGGCCCTCGTCACCGGCGGCTCAGCTGGCATCGGCCGCGAATTCTGCGCTCAGCTCCTTCTGCACGGCGTTGCCAAGCTCTACATCCTAGCCCGGAGCGAATCCAGATACACGGACGCCAAATCCGAGTGGTCCAGCAAACACGGCTTGTCCGACGACGACCTGGCTCGCCGCACCGTCTTCATTCGCTGCGACTTGACTGACGTTGACGCCGTGCATCAGGCTGCCCTGGCCTTATCCAAACAACTCGACAGGCTGGACATCCTTATTCTGAATGGTACATGCCGTTTCCGTTTCACCCGTCATGCATGCAGTCAGCACACATGTGACTAATTCACCCCAGCTGCCCTTTTCCTCGACACCGACTATCAGCTCTCGCCCCAGGGTGTTGAGGCTCAGTTTGCCGCAAACCACCTTGGTCATTTCGTCCTGACCAATCTTCTGCTTCCCCTCATTGAAAAAACTGCCTCTGCGCATGGCGACGCTCGCATACTGACTGTTTCATCCTCGGTGCATCTGGCCTGTCAGGAGCTGGATCTCTCTCTCCTCACCTCGCCCACGCCCACAAAGTCTCCCGCCGCTCTCGACACCTTCTGGAGATATGCCCGCAGCAAGCTGGCCAACATTTTGTTCACCCGTGAGCTTGCCCGTCGACTTGACAAGAAGGGTGCCTCGAACGTTTTTGTGAACTCGTTTTTCCCGGGCAATATTCCCACCGAGGCAATGGATTCTTGGAAAGGCATGCTTGGGGAGTTGGCCGGTACTGTTGGCAAGGAAGCATTCCGCTATATTGGCCACACACCCGAGGATGCGGCAACCACGGCCATGTACCTCGCAACGAGCCCGGAGGTTGCGTCACAGGGCGTGAGAGCGAAATACTTCGTGCCGATTGCAGTAGAGGAGAAGACGAGCACTGTTGCGGATGACAAGGACCTGTCGAAGAATCTCTGGTACTGGAGCGACAGCAAAGTGGCCGAGACGCTGGGGAAGGGCTGGCAGAACTAGTGAACGAGTCCACGACGTCACGACTAACCACGATCAAGAGGCGTTTACGGGAATGAATTGATGCCGTTTCATAACCCAGACGATGCGTGCCTTGTATTTCCTGTCCATCACGTGTATCAGAAAAAATACCAGCACAGGAGAAGAGTGCCAAGCTTTTTTGAGGCCCTCTACCATGCATAGGCCAAATACGACTACACATCAACACCACATATCCTGACTGAACACAATCAACCCATTCATCCAGAAATTAAGGATTATTGGCGAACTGCGTGGACTCTGAAAGCCTTTCAGGCAAGAAGGGGAAAAGGCACTCCAGTTAGAGCTGCAAGCAGCACGACACTCTCGAACCAGGTATCAGAACTGCAGACAAGCCTTTACGGATAACCTTCATTTGCCATGCTGTGGGACGGCACACTGATAAGTGCATGCAAACCTAACGCCGGTGCGCTCGTGATCACTCATGCCATTCGCCATGATCTGAAACGGCAGCGAAGCCCCTCCGATCATTCGACCAATCTCCTCAGTTCCTCCATTGACCGGCAACCTTGGTCTCAAATCAAGTTTGAGGGGAACGCTTGTTGGTGCAGCACGAATGCACAGCTGAAGCACTGCGCCAAAGGTGACCTTTCGCACTGCAGCTTGCATCTGCAATGCACGTAGACAAATTTGCAAGAACGGTGGGGACGCTCCGCTCTGAAGCTTGCATTCAGACTCGGAAGACTTTGCCTGTCTTAAAGCATGCGTCCTGCCCAATGAATAAGTGCCAGAAAGAAGCTTTCGTATACTAAGAGGTCCGTTCTACTTGTCTAACTCGGCCCAAGATGTGCCGACGCTAGATAAAATAGGTGCATATCGCATCTCTATACATGCGCATGGCGCACCATTGGCCGCGTCGATATGCATGAACCAATCGCATTCCCATCTTACAATCAAGAGGGCAAGGAAGAAGAAGTTGACCGCACTTGCTATAGGTCAGGCGGTTGCGTCATCTGAGCGATGTATACTGTGGATGGTGGACGCACAGCCTCAGCTGATCGACGAAAGCACGAATTTCACCCGCCTCCTGTTTTCTTTTTCAGTTTGCGAAAACAGATTCTTGATGGCGAAAAAGAATTATGAAGAGAGGTAAAGCAGCCGACCGCTAACGCAAAGGTTACGGATCATGACAAGAAAGGGTACTGGGCCGTATTCTCGTGGTGTGATAGGTCGGGAAAACACCATGGCACAGGATACAACAATCCACACTAGCAATGTGCTGCGGCCCCCCTCTCCACACCGTGCTTCCCGTGTGTGCGGCTGCAGTAGCACCACCAAGACGACCGTTTTGTTTCTGCCGCGCAGCTTACATACCCGATTCCATGCCTTGCTTTTCTTCAGGGCCATGACGCTGTGCGACCTTACAACGGCGTGAGCTCCGTTATCTG
Source organism: Dothiorella sarmentorum (assembly GCA_023082095.1). NCBI lineage: Eukaryota > Fungi > Ascomycota > Dothideomycetes > Botryosphaeriales > Botryosphaeriaceae > Dothiorella > Dothiorella sarmentorum. The sequence continues at coordinate 36,094 of JAJMVL010000169.1, read as the reverse complement.
TACGACCAGGCTGTATATACGCACGTAGAGTGAGAGGAGGGAGGGGAAGAAGTATGAATTCTAGGTATGTACGTACATACAGACAGGCAGTCAAGCACCATGGCACCCCACTTCAAACTCACGCTGCCACTTTTAGTCAACCGAGCGGTCCCGCTCCCTGTAGGACTCATCGTTTCCAGTACTCTACGCCGAGCCGATGCTGCCGCCGCCGCGGCTGTCGCCGCTGCTCCGCACCGTACGCAGTAAGAAATGGGTCTGGCCAGCGAGGGGGCAGGAAGGTGTGTACGTACATCACTATAGACAATCGATGGAACGAATCAGTGATCGACCAGATAATAGTGGTGATCTGGCGGGTTTACGGCAAAGCACCAAATCGGAATAACCCATTGCAGCATCAAAAGAAAATCATCAATATGTGGCCAGTTATACTGCACTGACCAGTTTCCATTGTTTTGCTTTTTCCACGGCCGTTGTCATGTTTGCTTTTTTTTTGGCTGCTTGACTTCTCCTCAACCCACCTTTTTCTTTCTCTGTCTTTCTCTGCGAATACGAGATATGATCTGTCCTTTCCTCCCCTCCCGCTTTTGGTATGCAAATCCGAGATAATCTCTCCCGCCAGCACAGTTGTCGATGCCGCGCTCAGCGCGGCAGACGGTTTCAACACTTTTTGCTCACGGTGTTGATTTAGCGGAAAACATTCTCCAAGTATATTGTTGGAAAAAGAGCGCACTCTTGGCCGATTTTCATTGTTACCTAGGAGTTGTGCAGTGTTGCTGCTGCAGCGGCGGCTACAGCGCGTATAGCTAGAAAAAATGACGCGAAAGCGGAAATCCCGGGAACTTTCTGCGCGTTCCGATAGGTGGCTCGGTCGAGGCTTTTCATCCCTCTCTCCTTCTATCTTGTCCTGTACATATGACATGTGACTTTTCTTTCTTGCCTTTCGGGTACAAGCATGTCTCTTGCCGAGAGTGGAGTAGTAGCTCTTTGGCAGGGCTTGCGGTCGTGGGATGTAATAAGTCTGTTTGCCGTACAGCACCTGTCGTAGGCGCTCGTGAGTTTTCCAATGAGACGACCACGGTGCCTGCACGACGGTCCACTGTGATGAGACGCGCCGTGGTTTGAAAGTAGATCATCATCCAGGAAAGCCACGCTTCGATGGAGTGATATAGTTGGACAATCCATATCACGTCAGGCAGGACATGAACCAGTATTGGATTAGTCACATTCACTTACCAGACCACATGGTGCGAGATCAATTGAACATCGGGCTCTCATTTGACGGGACAGAGAAAATACTGGATCAGGATGATTGATCAACGCAGCAGGCAGCGCTCGCACTGAGCGCATGCCGCCCACAGGCAATATGCCAGACCGCCGGAAGTGAGCCGAGCATGACGTCAAAAAGCCCGGATAATGCGGCCAGTGTTGGGAGTTTTGTATACATGAGCCTAGAGGCTCAGATGAGTTAAACTTGGAGCTTGAATTCAAAACAACAACAGAACAAAGCACTCGGATAAACAACAACAAGACTTCAAGCACGAGAACTTTTTACGTATTACTCTTTATGAAGAGCCAAAAGACGGCGCACTATAGCCTCCACCCGCAGCTCCTGCAATGCTCCATGCCGGATAGGGAAAGGTAGAGAAAAAGCACAGATCAGCGTGCTGCTCAGGCACGCTTGCCGTTGATGGCCTTAAGCTCGACGTCGCTGTGCGCAAAGGAGTCAGCAAGGAAGACTGGAGAGAGCCAGGAGCGGAAACTTACAAGACGAGATCGGCGTTGGGCGGAATGTGGCCAGGGAAGCCGCTAGATTGAAAGAATGGAGCCGTCAGCACCGCCACTCTGGGATTGGGAACGATCGGGGCAAAGGCGCGCGTGTTCCGCCCCATTCCAAGACAGAACGCCGGAAGAAGGGCCGCGGCAGGGCGGAGCAGGAGCCGGCAAACCGCGCGTTCCTGGATCCGCAAACAGGGGGGCGAAGCAGAGAAGGCGGAAAGAAGAAGCTTACTTGGCACCGTAGCCGTAGTCACTGGATTGATGAATTGTCAGTCAGCGCCCTTGCATACGTCATGAGGCGTCCAGCAACATACCTCGAGATGGTCAGAGTCGCCTTCTCGCCCAACGACATGCCCTCCTGGCCGCCGGCGCCGATGATGCCGTCGTCCCAGCCTGGAACCCGTCGTGTCAGCAGCTTTGCGGCCCAGATCAAGGCTCTGCGAACGAACCTCTGATGACGCGGCCAATTCCGATCTTGACGTTGAAGTCACCCCGGCCAATGGACGAATCGAACCTTGATTGCGGGCGGTGGCGTCAGCCTTTAGCCATGGATGAGGAGGGGCGGGCGGGGGTGGTCCGGCTCACTTCTTGCCCTTGGTGTCGGGGGAGTTGGCGTCGAAGAGGTAGCCGGTGTACTCAATGGTGACATCGTCGCCCGAGCGGGGGCGGTCGACGCCATTGCCGGAAGCGAGGGTCTGCTTGGTGACGGCCATTGTGTTTGGAGTTGTGTTGTTGTTTGGGGTGGAAAGAGTGAAGAGGCGGGAGTTGGGAGCCGGATGCGGCGGGGAGGAAGAGGCTCTTTTATAGCTGGTGGAAGCCACGACTAGCACCACGGGCGCCGAATAATGACGGGCGGAGCATCACGGTGGGGATTGTGTGCTTTTTCATGAAGCGCGGTAGACGAGCAAAAACCGGGCGAGATGGACTTGTGTAACCGGGTGTGGGCTGCAATTGGGACATCGGATCTCTGGCGGCGCAGTGCGAGCTCACTTAGTGCGATCTGCAGCTGAGATCGACCAGCCAGACCGACCCGTTCGCAGCGACCGGCTGCGAACTTGGATTCATGTTATCAACGCGGAGACGCGCAGGGGTCAAACGCACGACCGCCCGCGACATCACACCTCAACCAAACCACCCCGCTCCAAGCCCATCCCAGCCCTGCGGTACGGGTCATCTTTCCAACTAGCCCCCTACCGTGCGCGTGGCTTCGCTGCGGGCCTTGCCGTGCTGCCCACCCTCCTGTCTCCGCCGAAGCTAAGCCCTGCCGACACCCTTCACGCTCCCTGTGCCTGTTGCGCCAGCTGAGCAGCCACCCATCCCGCCTCTACCCTCACCTGTGAAAGCTCCGGGAAACGCGCGTCTGCGTCCGCCGAGCCCGTCTCGCCCTTTTTGCCCTTTTGCAGAAAGTAGACCTCGCTGATTCCCACGCGTGCGAGGAACTCGGGCACCTTCGCGTAGTTTGTGCCGACATGTTCAACCTGGTGGCTGTCGTCTGACAGCGTGAAGTGCCCACCGAGCCCCAGAAAGACCTAACTCATTAGAACACGGAAAGATTTCGCACTCTGCGCAGTACGTACCTCGCAGACTTCGCTGGTCGGGTACGGCTCCAGCAAACCCTTGCGCAGCCCAGCCGTGTTGATTTCCACCATGCCGCCATAAGCAGCTATGAATTCCAGATTGCGCAGTACCCTGCGCCAGACGCCCGCCCACTGCCGAAGCTTCCGGTCAGGCTCGTCGCTCAGCAGGCGCACCAGATCAAAGTGCCCGACAATGGGCGGCCGCAGCGCCTGCAGCATCTCCAGCTGCGAGTCAAAGTAGTCCTCGAACAGCCGCTCGTCAGTGCCGCCGGCACGCGCGCGCGCCTCGACGTACATGGCCCGGTCGAAGTCGATGGGCACCGTGTGCATGTGGTGCACCGAGCCGATGAACATGTCGAAGCGGTACTGCTGCTGGAGCCGCTCGATCCGCGCACCCGACTCGGCCGCCCGTATCCATTCCGTCTCCATGCCGACGAGGATCTGAATCTGCGATGCGTACGCCGACTGCAGCCGCGAGGCTTCACGGTAGTAGTCGTCGAACAGCTGCGTGAGCGCCGCCTCGTTCATCGTCTGGAGCACGCCGCAACCGCATCGTGTCAGCTCTACACCGCTGCGGCGCTGATTTTCATTTTTCTGCATGCGTAGGAATCAAACATACGCACTTCGTAAGGGTACTGATCCTCGTCGGCGCGTGGGATGTGCTCTGTCAGCGCGAACGTGTGGAATCCTTTGGCGATTGCTGCCTGGACCATTTCCTCGAGCGTGCCTTTGGCATGGGAGCAGAACTGGCCCGAGTGGCTGTGGTGGGAGAAAGGCATTTTCAGTTCTGAGGGGGGTTGTATCGAGAGGAGAAAGGTTTGGGGAAGGTTCAGGGAAGGAGCTATCGGATCGTGAACTAGGAATCACCGAACGGCGAAGTGGCCCCGCGGAAGAGAAGGGAACACACAATCGAGGCCGAGGCCCACAGTCGATCGGCGAAGTCGATCCCGAAAGCCGCTAACACTCGCCAGCAGGCAGAACCACATGCAAGAAACCCTTTATAAATTAGGAGCTGACGGCTCGCGCGGGTAAAAAGCGACCGAGGATCAGCCATCGACATGGCAGGGCTGATTGACGTGACGTTGACCACACATATTGAAGACGTCAAAAACGGAACCATTCCACGAAGCTGACATTCCGCCCCGCCACCCGAATTTGGTTTCCTAGGATTGCGATGAATTCGCATGCGGCTGAAGACGGTAAACCAGGGTGTTGACAGTTTAGGGCTCGATGTAAATTCGCTCAGTATATAATCATTTTTATCAAAAATATGCTCCATCTACGGCCGGTTGGCGCAATGGTAGCGCGTGTGCCTCCTAAGCACAAGGTTGCGGGTTCGAGTCCCGTGCTGGTCGCGATTTTTTTTGCTTTTTTGCTGCATTCGTCTTCCTTCATTCAAAGCGAAAAAGCACACGATTCTGACTGTGAGGACACTCAACTTTTCGGACCGGAACTACATAGTCCGATCTAATCTTATCATTACCTTGGGTTGCACCATGACTTTCGCCATGAGACGCTCGAGTTACTGGGCAAGGACCTTAATTCGAAAGTAATCTTTTGCGTTCATGAAAGGCTTCTTTCTGGCTATAGAAGGATGCGTTAAGCCGGCTTACCTATCCTCAAGGCCTCCATGACTCATCTGGGATATTAAGCCCTAGCCTCCAAACTTGGTCACCGACTCCGTCTCGAACCCCGACCATCTTCACAAACAATGGCACTAACAGCTGCAAGAGAACCCCGTGTGGGCGTTGGTGTCTTCATCCTCAACGACAAGGGCCAGTTCATTGTTGGCGAGCGCAAAGGCAGCCACGGATCCGGTAAAACTTTCCTTTCAAGGTTCTCCATCTCACCTGCCTTCCATGCTAAACCCCCAGCCAGGCACCTGGGCGCTCCCAGGCGGACATCTCGAATTTGGCGAAAACTTTGAGGCGTGTGCTGCGCGGGAGACGCTCGAAGAGACCGGTCTGGAGACGACGGATGTGCGCTTCCTCACTGCGACCAACAACGTCATGACCGACGACGATGCGCATTATGTGACTATTTTTATGACGGCTAGGATTGGAGGGCAGAAGACTGAGCCTGAGGTAGGTTACTTGTTCCGCCCCCTGGCACTTGGTTGCGTTCCTTTGTACCTGACATGCGAGCAATAGCTTCTGGAGCCGGAAAAGTGCGTGAAGTGGGAGTGGATCAGTTGGGAGCAGCTGCGGGCATGGGCTGAAGGCAACAAGACGGGGCATGGCGATGCACCGAAGCTGTTCCTGCCGCTGCTGGACTTGTTCGCTCATCGGCCCGGTGTGAGCCCGCTTCAGAATCTGTAGGCAGTGAAGAGCGGGAAACCTGCAGGCGAAACCCCTGCCAGAACAGCACAGATATGTCCCTTTTCATGCATGGTTGCTGCCGCTTGTTGGTCATGTGAAAGACTTGGTGTATTTATCCGATTGGTATATGACATGCTCCCACGGTAACAAGGCTGGAAATAATAGATGTACAGCTCTTTTGAGTTTTATGAAACTGGCTTGGCCTTGTCCTTCTCCAGCATCTTCTTCCGGGCTGCCAGGATCATCTCCTCCCGGCGACGCTGCAGGTTTAGCTGGCGTTCGCTCTTGTTCTGCGACCACGAGGACTTCTTGAGCGGTTCTGCTTCCGTGGGCGTTTTGGCTTCGGCAGCACTGATTTTCGAGCCAAGTCGGTATCTTGTTATCAGGTCGGGATGAGCGGGTTGCGAGGATGCTTGCGGGGTAGTGAAAGCAGGACGGGCGGCGGGGGCAGCAGGAATGGGCGGTTGGAAGGATGGAGGTGGCTAGCAGCGTTGGGTTGTCAGTCAGCTGTTTCTGGACAGCGGTAGGAGGGGTAGCAGCATACCGCTTCCAGGCCTCTTCCGCTCAGGACTCTCTCGGTGGTGGCGGCGATGTTGTTGCCGTTACGCGCCAGATCCCACATGATTTCGCGGCGGTTCAACTGGGGGAACATCTGAGCGACCTGCTCGACGGCGGCGGGGTTCACGCGCGGGGCGGCATTGCGGCTGCCTGGGGGCCTTGTGGCACCGGATGCGGACGACGACGAGTTGTACCAGCGGAATATGAGGAAGCTGACGACAATGATGACGAGCAGCTGCGGGATATTGAGGGTGCTGCCGTCGGACATGGGCAATGTAGGTGGGGGTGGTTCAGCGGCTTCGAGCAGCGGTGGAGGAGGCGAGAAATACGGGGCGGCAAAGCTGGTCGGTGGTGTTTGGAGTTGTTGCGCGGGGTCTTGTGAGCGTCGTGGTGGGTGGTGGTTGGGGTTGAGGGTGGTTGATGCGGCGGGCTTTGAGCGGCGGTAGATAGGTGTCGTCAGAAGCGTGGAGCCATAAGTAGACCCCTGCACGCGGCCGTTCTCGCAACTGCCAAACCGTCTGCGTCAAAGAACACCAGGGCCGCATGAATTGCAACGAACTCCACGTGCCACAAAGGGCGACATCCATCCATTTCCAATCGCGCAGGACTGCAGCGGCGTTGGCACTTCCTCCCTTGCCGTTTCGGGTAACCGGCACCTTGGAGTCTGCAAGTCTGCAGCCGCATCACGGCTTCTGTCCACTCCGACGCATCATGGCGTGCGATTGGCTCGATAGTTGTTTTTCCGCATAGATTCGTCCTTCACACTACTAACTCCAGAGCTTTCTTGCCCGCACCAGCCACAACTACTAGCTAGCTAGTGAGCAGCCCACTTCAACCCAACAGATGCCGATGCCGACAGGGCCCGAGTGCGGATCTCCGCGTGGGGGAGCGACAAGCTCGTGCAACAGCAGCGGATCGGCCAGTCAAGCATTCCACTATGCTGCATAAAGTCTTCGCAAACGCTTGCCCGACCACAAACCCAGAGAATTGGACGCGAAGCCCAGAAGCCGGCAACGGAGCTCCCCACGCCAAGTTTTCCCACCTATCAGCCCGCATGGAACCCCGCCGAGGGGCACCCGAGGGTATCGTGGGGTCCAGCATTCTTCCGGCACTTTCATGACATTTATACCAGCCATTGCGCCCAGACCTGGCGTCTCTAATTTCCCTCCTCCTCCGAGACTCCTCTTTCACCCCTCGCAGCAGCCATGGTTACCATTACACACGCAACCACGCGCGACGTCCGCTTCCCGGTACGGAATTTGCTTTCCTGCCTCACACGCCCAAGACTGACTCTTCTCCCAGACGTCTCTCGACAAGACTGGCTCCGATGCTATGAACGCGGCTGGCGACTACTCGGCCGCGTACTGCATCTTGCACACTGACGGCGACATCGAGGGTCATGGCATGGTAGCTCCACTTCTCCTCCATCTTGACGTCAGAATCATGTTGACAAGATACGTAGACCTTCACCATTGGCCGCGGCAACGAGATCGTCTGCCAGGCAATAAGCCAGCTCGCTCTGCGCGTCAAGGGCAAGTCGCTGGAGAGTCTCGTCCAGGACTGGGGCAAGACATGGAGGTATCTGGTCGCCGACAGCCAGCTGCGCTGGATCGGCCCTGAGAAGGGTGTCATCCACCTCGCCCTCGGCGCTGTCGTGAACGCCATTTGGGACTTGTGGGCCAAGAAGCTCAACAAGCCCGTTTGGCGCATTGTATCCGAGATGTCGCCCGAGGAGTTTGTGCGCTGCATCGACTTCCGCTACATCACCGACGCCCTTACCCCCGAAGAGGCCATCAAGATCCTACAGGACGCGCAGGACGGCAAGGAGCAGCGCTTCAAAGACGCCGAGGCTAGCCGCGCCGTGCCGGCCTACACCACCAGTGCGGGCTGGCTGGGCTATGGCCAGGAGAAGATGAAGGCCCTGCTGGAGGAGACGCTTCAAGCCGGATACAAGCATTTCAAGCTCAAGGTCGGCACCTCGGTCGACGACGACCGCACGCGCCTGGGCATTGCCCGCTCAGTCATCGGCTACGACAAGGGCAACATCCTCATGGTCGACGCCAACCAGATCTGGTCGGTGCCAGAGGCGATTGAGTACATGAAGCAGCTTGCAGACTTCAAGCCCTGGTTCATCGAGGAGCCCACCTCGCCCGACGATGTCTTTGGCCACAAGGCCATCCGCGAGGCCCTCAAGCCGTACGGCATTGGCGTCGCCACGGGGGAGATGTGCCAGAACCGCGTCATCTTCAAGCAGCTGCTGCAGCAGGGCGCCATCGACATCTGCCAGATTGACGCCTGCCGCATGGGCGGTGTCAACGAGGTGCTGGCCGTCCTTCTGATGGCCAAGAAGTTCAACGTTCCAATCGTGCCGCACTCGGGTGGTGTTGGCCTGCCCGAATACACGCAGCACTTGAGCACCATCGACTACGTCGCTGTCAGCGGCAAGCTCAGCGTGCTGGAGTACGTCGACCACCTGCACGAGCACTTCTTGCATCCCAGTGAGATCAAGAATGGTTACTACGTTACTCCCACATCACCGGGCTACAGCGTGGAGATGAAGGCGGACAGCATGGAGAAGTTCGAGTTCCCGGGCAAGGAGGGTGTCAGCTGGTGGAGGAGTGAAGAGGCCAAGCCGATTTTGGAGGGAGAGAAGATATAAGCACTGTTGAATCAACGGCGCAAAAGGCAATTCCCATTTAAAGAAGAAAATATAGATCATCACCCAATCAGTTCTTTCATCGTCTCAGCGCCGTGCCAATTCTCCCTGAGGAATCATCAAACCTAGCCAAGCTGACATACCTAAGTGGTCATTACGGGAAAAGACAAACATGAAGTGAGGCGGGACGCATGTCATTTCCAACTCCTGTTTAGAGCACAACAGATCAGTCACGACAAAGTGGCTTTGGAGTTATCTATGCGCCTGGTAATGCAATGGAAGTTTGCTCTTAACCTTTCGTGCGATGCTCACAGCTTTCGCTAGAACTTAGCCGTCAGGCTCTCACCGAACCAGCTCCGTATGGAAGTAACCATGGAGCCGGTGACAACTACCTTGTAGGATTCACTCCTCAATCTCGTCAACCTCCTCGACCTCACCGAGCATGTGCATAAAATCACCCAGGATGGTGTTCCACGAATCCTCCTTTTGCTTGCTCCACTCCTGCACCTTCTTCACGCCCTCCAAGTCCTCCCGCATCCTCTGCGCATTGGTCGTGCCATTCAAAACCACCACATCCATAGCCATGACCAGCGCGTACAGCGCAACCTCGGCCCCGACGCCGGCAAACTGGGCCAGCATCGTCACCGGCGTCGTCGTGAGCAGGTGCGGGTTGCCCGTCAGCGTCCAAAAGGCCTCGTAGACGATGCCGCTGTCGCGGCAGAACTGGCGCAGCGAGACGTCGTAGCCGGTGCTCGCGTAGAAGCGGTTCTGCACCACGGCCGGCTTGACCGTCGCGCTGCGGTGCAGCACCTCGAGGATGGGCCGCGAGACGTTGGAGATGCCCAGGTGGCGGATCTGGTGCGGGACGTACGTCTCGAGAGCGCGCCAGGCTTCCAGCGTCTGGCGGACGTTGGGCAGCGGCGAGTGGAGTAGCAGGCAGTCGATGTACGCGGCCGATGCGGTGTTGTCGTCGGTTGCGGGGTCGTCGGTCGGGCGAAGGTTCAGCAGGGATGATTTGACCGAGGCATGGACTTGGGTGGCGATGGCGTCGTCGGGGGAGTAGGGCATGTTGCTGGGGTCTTGACCTGCTGGCGACGTGAATTTTGTTTGGACCTTTTTGGGGTCGGCATTAGGCTTGCATGTCAACCGCGGCATTCCTGGCTCTACGCGCATACATAGATTTGCTCCCTTTGGAGGTTCTTGGCCTTGAGGGCATCGCGGATGCCGGCGCCGACGAGCGGTTCCTGGTAGTGGCGTGGCTGGGCAGCTGTATCGACGGCTACGAAGCCGGCCAGCAGGGCTTCCTTGACGAGCTTCGCCGTGGCATCCTTCTTCCAGGCGGTGCCGTAGATGAAGGGCGGGTTGCTGATGGCGTGCAGAATGGCATTGCCTGTGCGTGGAGGGGGCATGGCTGCTGGCGGAAGTGGTCGGGTGGCAGTGAAAGAGTGACGGAGCGCATGTTGGTGGTGGTGGTAGATGAAGTCATCGTCATCTTGGGGGCACGGACGGATGAGACACCCCCACCTCCTTGCCGCCCCTTGCCTCTCTCCACTGCCACGCCCAACGTCGATATGTCCCTCCACGTGCTCTGCGTGGCCATGGCTTTTTTCTGTCTCATGTTCCAGGAGAATGCGGTACAGGTGATTTCTGGATTGCTGATCTTCATAGGACCTTGTTTCGAATTTCGCTCTCGTGCTCATTTATAAAGGCTGGATCAAGCCGATATGGCAAGCCCGTCTGCTTCTGTTTTGCATTTTTCTGTTCTTCGTCCTTCTCCTTCTCTTCGTCAGCGTGCTTTGTATCATTCTCGTCTCCCAGTACGTCACCAGAATCTCTCCGCTGCCGCGTTACATTCACTTGGCCGCCTGTCCTTTCAGTGAACGCTCAGGCTGCTACCGTTAGCTGCAGGTTAGTCATTACGCGACAAAGGCCAGGGCCGACGCTGCGCCCTGTCACACAACCAGCTGCGCCGGCGATTTTGGTGGTTCGGATGGAGTTTATCTGGCTTTGTTCCTTCTGTGCACTAACAACCCACTTTCTACCGTACAGGGATATTGTTTACACACAAAGAAAGGAATCACTTTACATGCCGATATTCGCAAGGTGTACAAATACTCCGCCAGTCCTCAGACCATGGTCACCATTCAACCCATCCGCCCTCGGCTCCACAGAACAACATAGCCAAAGCCTCTCCAAACCCCTCAACAGCCCACCAGCCTGCATCAAAATGCCTTGGGTCTGCTGCAGCTGTGATTCATCCTGGGACGGAGCCAGCCCTTCTTCTTGGTGCAATTCTTGTGGTCACTGTACCGATGGCTGTATGAACTGCTTCGCATATTGAGTCGTTCACATTTCAGCCACAACAACACACATGCTGCGCAAAGTAGCGTAGCCGCATACAAATTATAATTAACATTTCATCCGCTTACCATTCTCTGTCCACTCGCCGCATCAATTGATCGTATGTGTTATGGTTATGGATTGCCTGAAACAGCTTAGGCCGGTTTCGCTAAAACCTTCCCTCTCTGTCCAACTCTCAAGCCAGCAAAAAAAGCAGGTCACCTACATGTAAAAGCGTAACTTCAACATCGCCCCTCCAAACTCAAGCAACAAAACTCCACAACGCCCGCCATGCCAACCGACGACCCAACTCAGCGTCTGCTGTCCACCACCCACACCATCGAACCCATCCTCTCCACCCCGATCCCCCTCCCCAACCGCCTCCTCGACTTCATCACGGCCTGGACCCTCAAATCCATCGTCTTTAGCTACACCACCCTCCTCCACCTCCTCTCCTTCCTGCACCTCCGCCCCCGCCCCACCCTCACCAAAACCTACCCCCACCTCCCCTCCTCCCCCACCGTCCGCATCTTTCTACCCCCAAACCACAACCCCGCCACCTCCCCCCCAATCCCCCTCCTCCTCTCCATCCACGGCGGCGCCTTCGCCCTGGGCGCCCCCATCCTCGATGACGCCGACGCCCTCCTCTACGCCACCCACCACAACATGGCCGTCGCCAGCCTCCCCTACCGCCTCGGCCCGCTCCACCGCTTCCCCACCGCCGTCCACGACCTCGCCGCCCTCGCCGCCGCCCTCCTCGACGACCCCTCCCTCCCCCGCGACCTCGCCGTCGACTGCTCCAAAAACGTCGCCCTGTGTGGCTACTCGGCCGGCGCCAACCTCTGCCTCGCCGCCGCCCAGCTGCGCGGCCTGCACGCCCGCGTCCGCGCCGCCGTCGCCTTCTACCCCGTCGTCGACTTCTCGCTCACGCACGAGGAGCGCGTCGAGCGCGGGGGCCCGGCCGTCAAGGCCGCGCGGAACCATTTCGGGTGGGTGAGGTGGGGCTATGTGCGGGAGGGGCAGGATCTGCGCGACCCGTTGGTGAGCCCGATGTTTGCGGAGAGGGGGAGGTTGCCGGCGAAGCTGTGCTTGGTGGGGTGTGAGGAGGATACGTTGTGCGACGAGGCGGAGCGGATGGCGGAGGGGTTGGCGGCGGGGGAGGGCGAGGGGGAGAGGAGGGTCGACTCGGACTCGGGGGAGGGGTGTGCGTGGCGGACGAGGAATGTGCGGTGGGAGAAGGTGATGGGGCAGCCGCATGGGTTTAATCAGATGGTCTTTTTTGGGGAGAAGCGTGGCGTGGCGAGGAGGAGGACGGAGCTGATGCACGCGGAGGTTGCGAGGTGGCTTTTTGAGGAGGTGTTTGTGTAGGGTTGTCAACAGGTGGAGATTTGAGACGGGGGTGGGAATATAGAATTCTGGAAGTCATCGCTCGCTAAAGTAGAGACATGTAAAGAACTATATATATATCAAGTATTAAGAACATTTTTGTAGTACCAGTTCAAGGGCACGAAAACGAATGGGCCAACATGACTTGCACGAAGAATCTAAGAGCTTAGTGAATCACGCCAGATGTCTGAGCTCATGAGCGAGTTGCATTGCTTGAGCAATATATCACTGATGAGGATCGGAGACCCATCTCACGCAGCGTTCACTTATACTACTTTACTTTCAGCGCCTCAATTACAATTTCAAGCGTGAAATGTCAAAAGTGCCCACACCCATGCCAACGAACCCGTAAAACCCCCTTCAGAGCAACAAGCTCTTCACCTGCTCCAAAGCATACTTGAACCCCGAAACCTCCTCAGGCTTGATGCCCAACTCCTCCTGCGTCAAAACACCCCCCTTGCCCCTGTACGCCTCATACCAATCGTCAATCTGCTCGCCAAACTTGAGCTGCATGGCAATCTCGCGCCCGGGGATGCCCCAAATCCTCTCGTACTCCTCAACCGACGTCTCGACGAAGACGGCCGGCTTCCCCGTGACCTCGCTCCACGCGGCGAGCATCTGCTCGAACGTCAGGACCTCGGTGGCGACGGTGGCGTACTTGCCGATGCTCTTCTGCGGGTTCGCCAGCACCTGGCGTACCCACACGCCCACCGTCACCGCCACGTCGCCCGTGTGGGGGATGGTGGCCGACGGCCTCGTCGGGAGCAGCCAGACGTACTTGCCGCTGCCCGGCTAAAGACACACGACCGAGAATCAGCACAATGAACATGGACGGCAGAAGTCGTCAACCTCAGCAAACTCACCACCTCAAACGGCTTCATCAACGGGAAGAACGCCAGGTTGGACGAGTAGAAGCCCACGGAGAGAAACGTCGTCTTGGCAAACAGTTCCGGCAGCTCGTCGCGGACGCGCGCGTCCACGCGTGCCTTGTAGTCCATGTGCGGGACCGCGACGCCCGTCAGCTCCGCGGCGGCGGGGATGGTGCTCCAGACGAAGTGCTCGAGCGTCGCCGTCCGCGCCGAGGCGCGGGCCAGGACCATGGCTTGCGCTTCCTCGAGGTGGCCGGCCTCGTCCTGCGTCTTGCCGGAGAACAGGTGCTCCCAGAAGTTGGTTACGGCGAAGACGGCGTAGGCGCCCTGTTTTTTGGCGAGTTTTGTTAGGTCTTGCTTTTATGTCTTCCAGCTTTGTTGTTTTTTTTTTGTTTTTTTTTGGGTGGGGAGAGGTGTTGGTATGCGTCTCAAAAGCCATCACCGTACCTCGAAAGCTTTCAACACCGATCTCTCGTCGTCAAAATTGGCGGTGACGACTTCGGCGCCCTGGTTGGCCAGCGCTTTTGCGGCTTCGCCGTTGGAGTTGCGGGTGATGGCTCGGACCTTCCAGTCACCACCGCTCTCGAGCAGCGCGCGGGCTACTGAGCCTCCTTGGGTTCCGGTCGCGCCTGTGACTGCAACGATTCTGGTCATTTTGGTGGGAGAGGGAATGTCAAATGGTGCTGTTGGTAGATCTTGGGTGTAGGTAGAGCCGCATATTTATGCATGCAGCCGGGCTACTTTGGTTATCAACTGGTCTGACCATAACGAGAAATGATCCGTCTGGAATCCGACGCCAAGGATAAGCCCCCAGAAAAACGTCAGATGGGAGCGGGGTTGCAAGGTGGAGTGGTGGATGCTCACCACTCGCATCACAACGCTTGCTTCGTCATGCGCCTTGTGGCGTGAAAGAGATCGTTAAATGCGGAGCAAAGATATATTTGTTCGGCTCTCGGTTTCTTTTTAGTCCGATCGTGGTATCCTCTTGGTCTGGGGTCGGCCGAGCGTCTTACGGGCTGACAGTCAAGGTTGATCGACCTACTTTGCAGCATTCTGATTGAACGCCGGGTCAATGGTGCGATTTATTGATTTCAAAGCTTGCCTTGGCCGTCACCACTGTCGTTGATATACTTACGTCGGAGATAGACAATTCTGGACCAGACAACCTGGTCAGCATAATCTCATGTTTCGTCTTTTCCTAGACTTGCTTTGGATAGCCATTCGGAGTTCCGCTCCAGCCTACGGCTATGGTTGGGGAACCACCGCAAACTACTGCTTATCTTGAGCCACCTCGTACCAGACTTGTAGAGCAATCGGATGATATCAGAAGCTGATTCAGGCTGGCACTGGAGAGCAAACTGCCGAATTAGTTGAATCTTGCAGCATTGGGGACTGTTCACATGGGTTCCCGTGGGGTATAATGAGACTGATTGGGTAGTTCCCGGAACTGCCATGTCCAAGGCTTGATGGACAACTCTATTTGCGTGCGACAACGAATAAGACCTTATAGTTGCCTAGATCTGTTGGATCATGGTTTCGTCCGGGGCCGAGCTAGACCAAGGGCCTACTGGGGGTAAATGCTAACCTAGAAATTATCTCTGTAGTCATAGTCACTGAACAATGGTAACTTAGTTTTAGAGCGATATCAGGAACACACTTTCCTCCTTGCCGGACAGGGTTACCGTGTTGATATTAGGGCGTTGACTCGTATGGCAAAGGGCGATAAGATGCAAGCCAAACGTCTGGATAATTGCTTCAACGCCCAACGCTGCAATACGCCATAAACTGAACTCGTAGTTTCAAGCGCAATCAACAAACGTTCAATGAGAAGTGTCGTTTCCTCGTGATCCATTCGTAGGTCGAAAGCCCTTGCGTCGGCTTGCGACTTGGGCTCGGCCAGAGCCTGTACTCTATAAACACCCTCCCCACGCGCTGGTGTCCCTAGCGGCCACTCCGTCTCTTCCAGTGCTCCAGGGTATTCCATCTGGGCGCCCCCATCAACATCCGGCTCTCGTAGTCCAGTGCGGGTCGGGCCGAGTATTGCACAACGTTGCCGGTTCTAATATTTGTTTGCGAGAAAGAGGTCTATAGCGTAGCAGCGGCCTGGACGGCGCCGGCAGCCTTGAATGCGGGCTGACTCGTCACTGATATCTGAACGGGGTACTTCCACTCCATGAACTTGGCCCAGCCTGTGGCAATTAGCTGCGTTGCGCGCCCAAGTGCATTGCGCCACGTACCCCAGTATGCACATTTGCGACCAAAGTACTTGCCCAGGTAGGGCACGACAACCATGGTCAGCAGTAGCTCGAGCTGCTGCAGGCTCTCGCGCCACTCGCGTTCGGCCTCATTCTCATCGTAGTCGAGGCTTTCGGTGGTGGCTTCGGAAGGGAGCGAGTCGACGTCGTCGTCGGACGAGCTGGAAGGCGGGACGACGAAGGAGGTGGAGTCGGTGATGGACATGGCGGGCGGAATGCGGAGGTTAGCTTTGGGGAAGTCTGCGGCCCATCAGAACCGCGCGGACAGAGGGCAATTGCAACGGGCAAAGGGCGGAGGGCGGAGCGGGCGCAGGCAGCGGAGAATGGCAAGAGACAGGAGCGGTGCCCTGGAGCTGGGTTGTTGGTGGACGATGGTTGACTGACGTGTGAGGAGCGGCGACGCGGGCGGGAGGGGTTTAGCCGAAGCTGGCCCGGGGCTTGGCGCTCACGTCGGTTTTTGAGCGAACAGTCATTCACTGTCTGAGCGCAAGTGGAGGGCGACAGTCACGACAAAAGCACTCCTAGCTCCCACACCCTCCCCACTCCCTGCCACACCTCAACTCACCGACGTAGCACCCCCCAGCAGCGCCGGTCTTTCAGCAACCATGGCGGACACCGATGTACGTGCTTTTTGCCTCCCTTTCACAAAAACAGCTCCGAGCCTGCGTGTTCCTCTGCCCGATGACGTCCACCGGTGTTAATGGCGTGTGGCGCGCAGGTTCCCCCCGCCGAGGAGCGCAAACCGCGCAAGTCCGTGGCCTTTGCTGATGGCGCCCAGATTGTCGACAGTGATGGCCAGATCAAAAACATCAACGGCGCCGGCGAGGGCGAAACGGCCGAGAGCCACGCCAACGACGACGACAAGGCCGTCGACGAGGTCACGGACATGTTCAAGGACCTGACCAAGAAGAAGAAGAAGAAGTCGACCAAGACCAAGGAGGGCGACGACGAGGCCCCTGCCGCCGACGGCGAGTTTGATCCCTCGGCCCTCAAGAAAAAGAAGAAGAAGAAGAAGGTTGTCGACGCCGACGACTTCGATGCCAAGCTGGCCGAGGCTGGCGCCGGCCAGGACAAGGAGGACGAGCCCAAGGAGGAGGAGCATGCGCAGGAGGGTGACATGGAGAAGGGCACCGGCATCTTTGCCCACGAAAACTCGACGCCCATCAACTACAACCTGCTGCTCAACCGCTTCTTCACCATGCTGCACTCGCACCATCCCGACCTGGCCTCGTCGGGCTCCAAGAGCTACAAGATCCCGCCGCCGCAGTGTCTGCGTGAAGGCAACAAGAAGACCATCTTCGCCAACATCGCTGAGATCTGCAAGCGCATGAAGCGTACCGATGAGCACGTCACGCAGTTCCTGTTCGCCGAGTTGGGTACGAGCGGCAGTGTCGACGGCAGCCGGAGACTGGTCATCAAGGGTCGTTTCCAGCAAAAGCAGATCGAGAACGTGCTCAGGCGGTACATCGGTAGGGCTCTCTGTTGTGTGTATTTGGTAGGACGCGGTGCTGACAGGTGTGGCAGTCGAGTATGTGACGTGCAAGACGTGCAGGTCCCCCGACACAGAGCTCAACAAGGGCGAGAACCGTCTGTACTTCGTCACCTGCAACTCGTGCGGATCCAGGCGCAGTGTCACGGCCATCAAGACTGGTTTCTCGGCCCAGGTCGGCAAGAGAAGGAGGCAGCAGGGTTAGAGCGGAGGTGTTGCGTTTATGGGTGGTTACGGGGTTACGGCTGCGTGCGTTTTGGCTCCATGGCAACGACTTCATGGGTTCTGGGCTACTTGTATGTGGCGGTGATCAAAAAGCATGGCGGTCTAGGGATTTCGAATTCACGGGAAGAGGAGGTGGTGTATTATTGTAGCAGACACAGAATGAAGATGCATACGATATACAGATGATTGCGGGAATGCGGGTAGGAGTGAATAGGCGCCGGGGAGGCCCACTGGATCCGTGGTGAGCGCTAAGCGATGGCGGCGATGTTCGTAGGCGCCGGGACTGGCCAATGGCGGCACTCGTCCGTAGCCCACAGGCCGCGACGCGTCGCGGGCAAGTGATGTGATCAGCTTACTTGGAAGTAGTCGGCGTGAAACTTTTGGTTTTGTTTGATGACTGCGCGCACGACGTACCCGGATTGGGCATGCAGCTGGACTGTAAGATATGAGGCGCAGGAATACATGGAGCTTTATATATAGAGGCTGCCCAACCGCCAACCGCCGAATGCGCCCACCACCGTCTCCGCTCTTACCCCAAGCCAAACCCAGCACTCTGTAGCACAAACTACTCACTGCGGGGCACCGTCTTATCTCCTCCAAGCCTGAAGCTGCGCAGCTTCGTCACAAATCACACTTCACCATGTCGCAATACCCGCCGCCAACAACCAGCCCTCAGGCGCAATACTTCCCGCGTACGCTTACCCAACCCTACTGCACTGTCTTGAGCTTGACGGCTGATGCTAACCTGTCGCAGCCCCGCCGCAAGGTACACCAGCCCCACCGAAGCTCCGTAGCCCAACTAATGCGCGCGAGCAGACGGCCAGCAACCGCAATTCGCCCCACCACCACAGCAACCACAGCCGCAACATCACTACTACCCCCCGCCGCCCGCCCAGAGCTCCCCCGCGAACCAGCAGCACTTCCCGCCGCCCCCACAACCCCAGCCCCAGCAGCAGCAGCAGCAGCAGCAGCAGTATGACCACCACCGCGCGCCCTCCTACCATGGCAGCCCGGCGCCGCAACCTCACCAACAACAGCAGCAGTATGCGCAGCAGCCACCCACTCCTGGCTTTGCTCCTCCCCAGGGCGCGCAACCGCCCACTCCCGGCTTCGCGCCTCCTCCCCAGGCCGCACAACCACCCACTCCTGGCTTTGCCCCTCCTCCCCAGAGCGGCAGCCCCTACCCGGTAGAGAAGACGACGCCGCCCCAGCTGCAACATTCCCACACCTTCAATTCCAATGCCCCCGCGCAGATGCCCGGCGGCGCTCCCGCCGCAGGCCATTTCGCCGGCACTGGCGCAACACAGGACGATGTCGGCACGTTCAACGGCGGAAGCTACCGGATCAGTCACCGAGACACCAACACCATCCTAACCGTCCAGCTAGCCATGGGATGCCCGCTGACGGCGCGACCCGGTTAGTTCCAAACCCAGTATCCCCGTCTCGCCATTGGAACCGAAACTGACGTTTTTTTCCCTCTTCGTAAAGGCTCCATGTTCGCCATGTCCCCGACCATCACCCTCAAAGGCAACCTCAAATTCTCGCTCAAGAAATTCGTCGCCGGCGGCGAGCTGGCGACGTCGACCTTCACCGGCCCCGGCGAGCTCCTCCTCGCGCCCCCCTCGATGGGCGACATCACCAACATCCGCCTGAGCGGCAGCGAGATATGGAGCGTGAGCAAGGATGGCTTCTTGGCCTGCACGCAGGGCATCGTCAAGGAGTACAAGAGCCAGAGCCTGTCCAAGGCCATGTTCTCGGGCGAGGGGCTGTTCGTGTACAAGATCTCGGGCTCGGGCATCCTGTGGGTCACGAGTTTGGGCGCGATTTTGCGGAAAGATGTAAGTTTTTGCTCTCAAAACGTTGAGTGAGGCGGGCAAATGGCTAACGCGGCTGGAAACAAACTAGCTCCAGGAAAACGAAAAGTACATGGTCGACAACGGCCACCTGGTCGCCTGGAACTGCAAATACGCCCTCGAGCGCGTGTCGAGCGGAGGCGTCATCTCCAACTTGTCGGCGGGCGAGGGCTTGGTGTGCAAGTTCACGGGGCCAGGCACCATCTTCATCCAGACCAGGAATCCCAATGCTTTTGCGCAATGGCTCAGCGCGCACGGCGGTGGCGCATAGAGCATGGAAGCCGTTTATGATTCCCCCAAACCCTCCATTCGTTCTTCTTGTTCTCTGTCTATCTGTTGCCCTAGCATTAGTCGGCTATTTGAGCGGTGAAATTGAAAGATTCCCAGCACCACCAACAGGTTACGTTGCACAAACTCGAGGTTCTCCGGCTTCCTCAACCGTCGCCTGTGCTATACTCATGTGAGCAGTAGAAGCATATACAGTTCGTAGGCAAAAGGTGCTGTGAGGAATACGCCTTTCGATTGCGCATCTAGAATATCAATGCCTTCAAAGAGCACTGCAATAGTCTTCCCTCCTTGTACTAACTACTTTGTCCTTGGTATGTTTGCAAAAACTACCACGGAAGAACACTATAAATGAGCGCGCGCAGTTGTAACGAAGCCACGATGAGGTAGTTTGGGGGAGGTGGATTTTGACTGCCACCTCGCTGCGCTAACGAAACTGCCCGCAAGTATTTCAATGCCCACTGCCCGTCGCACGCCTTGAGCATGGCGCCGGCTCTGTCTGACTGCGTGATTCTGCCCGACTCATCCGCAGAAGTCCGGGATACGGACTGCCCATCGTCGATGATGGCCTAGAACAGACAACATCTCGCCGGACAGACAGACTAAAGCCAGCTCTCCACCTCACCTCACCTCGCCTCACCTCACTACCCCGTCGATCCAGCAAAACCACTATAAAGAAAAGAGAAATGGAAGATCAGCCTCGCAAAAGACCAAAGAAGAAGTGAAGCGCAAAAAAAGAGCAAAACTATATGACTACGGGACTCCGCACCCTCCCGAGGGAGGATCTCATTTAAGGGTTGACCGCAGTAATAGAGGAACAGACTAATAGGCACAGTCGGTTTGGACGTAGCTCGAACCCCTGACCTCACGGGATCGCCTCTGCCTAAATCTAGGGGAATGACTAAGTGCCTTCCACTAGACCTCATCGGCTTCAGCTGGCTATGAAAGGGTCTTGGTTTGGGACATATATATATGCCCGTTATGCTTCCATCCGAATGGGTACCTGCAGACCAATTGTTCGCAATTTACTGGGGATTAGCAGCGTATGTACATACAAGACACCATGAATCACGTTCACGTAAGAGAGCAAGCATCGTCCACATGCGTTGAAATCAAGGTCCCATCCATTCCAGGTATCATAACCCCCCTATGCATCATGAAACAGCCCGTGGAGGGTCATATCACTCACTGTACAAGGTCTTTCTCCCTTTTCCCCACTGACCCTGTGTAATATCAAAACACCAAGAAAACGCCAGGCCAACCAAGACACTTTCACCAAATGGAAAGCGTTCCGTGACAAGCCCCCGAGAAACGCCATATGCTTGACACCCCAAAGTAAAACGCTTGACAAAACAAAGGAAAACGAAAAACACTACACCAACACACCACTGCGGCTCACCCCGTACAGTAGCAACGACGACGCCGACGACGAAAAGACCGCCTTCCCTTCACCACCACCGCCGACAGCAGTTCTGGCCCTCCACCCGCCACCGACGCGCCGAGCAAATGCCCGGACAACGGAGCGTGGCGACGGCGAGGAGACCGAGACGGACGCGGCATTAGGCCGCCGTCCATCGCTGTACTCGTGTTCATCATCGCGACGAGCCGTCGACGCGATGAGTAACGCCGCGCCGATGAGGACTACCGCGAGCGCAAGCAGTGTCGGGACGAACGAGGCGACGAGGGCGGAGAGGCCGATGGGTAGGAGCGCCGATGATGACGGTGACGGGAGCGCTGGCGATGAGCGTTGGGTGCTCTTATCGAGCACCGCGATCGCGGGGGATGACGACGACAACGGGATGCTGGCCGGCTTACCGGTGAACAGCTGGTCGTCGCCGCCGCTAGGCTCTCGTTCGCTTGAAACGGACGATGTCAGCTGTGACGATTGGTCACGTCTTGAAGAGCGGCGACTGGTCTTGTCGCGAGCTTCTTCGCTAGAGTTGGATCCACTGAGCGAGGATGACGGGAGGAGCGACGCTGAGGTCGCCGCGGCTGGGGTTGTGGTTGTGCGGAGCGACGCTGAGGCCGCCGCGGCTGGGGTCGTGGTTGTGCGAAGTCGAGCTGCACTGGCAGGATCGTCGACTTGACGGAGGGAGGATGAGGTCGGGCCGTTCGCCGAGGTCGGGTTGCGGGATGATAGCGGCGTCGCTTCACCACCGGCGCGGCCCTGAGCTTCTGCCCATGATTCAAGACGGTCGTGTCCTCCTGGGCGGAATAGGACTCCCTGCTGCGACGCGTTGGCAACCACGTTGACTCCGCGGCTGGCACCACGTAGTAGGGAACTGCCATGCTCGCCGAAGCGAGCGCCGGCGCTGGGGTCGGTGCCCAGCACCATGCCGTCCTGGCGGAAGCGGTTGTCGTTCCGTCCCTCGTTGAGCCAATCTGGATCGCCGTGCGGTATGCGGCCCATATCTCCCGGCACAGCCGCTGCCGTGTGGGAGTTGAGCGTGGTTTGGGTGGCATTTCTGGTCGTGGGCACGAGTGGTGCTTGTAGACCGTCTGTGGGTTGCGGCGAAGCTGAAGCATTGCTCCTCCGTCCTGCTGGGATTAACATCGGTGATGTTGGGGTGGGCGCTGGGGTCAGGCCATCTATTAAGAAGCTTAGGCCCGCAGCCAGGCCAGATTGTTTCGCATCTGACAATGAGCCCTGTTGTACACGGCAACTGCCAGATTCGAATGTGGAATCTAGGAGATCAAAGTTGAAATCCTGAGAAGTGTCGAAGGTCTGGGTCGGCGAGAGGAGCGCGAGCGATCCCGATCGAGACATGCCGGATGACTGGTAGGTTGATGATGGTGACCTAGAGCCAGTTGACAGTGCAGCTAGCTGTGATTGCGGAACGTGGACGAGGGGTTCGTATGAGAACTGCTGGGCCTGTGGAACCGACTGGAAGAGCGGGTCCGTGGCGAAATCCATGGACGTGAAGTCGTCGTTGGGCAACAGGAGGAAGTCATCAAAGGATGCGTCGGTGCCAGTGGCCGGAGAGAAGTCCAAGAAGTTCATAGGGCTCTCGGTGGTGCTGAAGGCCGAGTCGGCGAGAAAGGAGGTGGCGCCGAACTCGTTGTTCAGAAAGGATTGATGAGGAGGATGCGCATTTGAACAAGCAGCTGTTGACGTTCGCTTTTTCACCTTTGCATCTATCGGCGAGGCGGCAGACGAGGCATTAGAAGGGTCGTGGTTGCACTTCCGCTTCCGTGACCGGCACTCTTTGCAAGCCTTCATCTGCCGTCTCCGCCGGTACTCCTCCTTCTCCCTGGTGGTCATCGATCTGCGCGTGTGGATCTTGGGCTTTCCGTGGCCGGCGGCGGTCCATACCGACGTCATGTCCTTGAGGGACATGGTCTCGGGGCTGGAGCCTGCGCTGCGGCCCGATGAGCTGGAAGACGAGTTCGAGGTCGACAGCTTACGGAGGTCCGAATGGGTGCTTGAGGCGGCCGAGTAGGCAGGGGAATGCCTGGTCGAGTACGAGGCGACTTCTGACGGTGGAGCAGGAGTACCCATTTGTTGGACAAATGCGGTGATCTCTTGCTCAACGGCCTGGCGCTCCTCCATGAGGAAGTCCAAGACAGCCTGCTTCTTTCTCTCGGTATGGGTCTTGAGACCTGGGTAGGTCTCCCTCAAGGCATCAAACAGCTCATCGGATTCGAGCGGGGGTTGGAAGACGAGTTTCGCGAAAGCGTCGTAGGGAGCCTCTCCGGTAAGAGCCGGAGCACGTGAGATATGGAAGGCCTTCATGATGACAGGGGAATTGTTTGAGGACTGGGTGGGAAGAGGGTGCGATATGATTATTATCTGGTAGTCGACTCCACGCCGGCGGAGTCGGTAGAGTGCCGAATGGGGGAAATTGGGTAGAGAATTGGCGTGTAGCGGCTTATGGGGATGGTCAAGCCGCGCAAATATTGGAGGGAGAGGGGGCCACGTCGCGGGGGGTCGCAACGATGGGCTTCAAACGTCTCGCAAGAGGGGAGGAAATGGGTTTGGAGGAGGTGCACTCTGCCTGAGGATACCGCAGGGTGATATGTCGTCGTATGGCTGGCGGCCTCAAGCCAACCGCATCTGCCCTCGGCGGTGTCTGGCGGTCTTCACGGCGGCGGTGCCTAATCGGGACACCGCAGGTTTGCGAAGTGCTGGCCTGGCGCGGTGGAGGTAGCGCCAGTGCGAGTTGCGGCCACGATTTCTGACTCTTCGCTTGCACTCGGCCTTTGGCATAAGCGCTAGTGAAAAGTGGCGCCGTGAGTCAAAACACGCCACCAATCACAGCGACGGTGCGCGGCCGTGCGAGCAAGGGCCTTGGTTGTTCAAAGCAGGCTGTGTCGCCGGTGTCGAGAAAACGCATTTGTTATGGGGTACGGTGGTTTGAGGCTGGGGAAGTGACGACTGACCAGCGGTGGAGCTTAGGGCTCTCAGCGCTAATAAGAGCTGCGATCGTCCGCATCTCAAGCATCCTTGGCTGCGCCTTGCTCGAGTCCACTCTGAAACAGGAATTGTGATGTCGATTTTGAAAATCATTCCAGTGGGAGCAAGTATGGCGTACTCAAGTAGCTAGGTCACCACCACCGTAGGATCCCCAAAACTTTCGTCGACAAGGAATATTGGTAAAGGTAAGCATGAGATACCCGGCGCTACGGTACGCAACCATCACCAAGACACAGCTGATATAAGCGTCAAGGAAGCCAATCACTCTCGATGCTGCTTCGCTACCCATTACAGATGTGTTCCGCGATGCTACGTCGAAGATGCCCTACTTAAAGTTCATTATATAGCAAGCAGAAATGGGGAGTCAGACAAAGGCATTTGTATGACGGAAGTAATTGTTATGAACCTCAAGAATAGACCGGTTCCCGTAAGTTTCTATGGGAACTAACATAAAGATATCCTCCTGAACCTAGTTGAAGCATCCCACCCTTATCCTGGCGTCCAGATACTTTGTAAAACTAACCAAGGCTTATTCTCAATCTGCCTCTAATTATGAGTCTAAGCATGCATATGTCTGGTTATAGATATCAACATCCTTGAACGCATGGTGCTCCATGGCGTAACTAACCGTCAGGCAACTTCCCAACTGGTCCCACTGACTCTGACAGCTCGTACTTAGAGTAGCGTAAAACTTTCAATGAATACTTGATAGGCATATTGTAGGCCGCCTTGCTCTATCAAACTGATTGTGCAACGAATGCACGTGAAAGTAGACAAGTGCTGCAACGCTCAACTACTTACCGACTGCGAGCTGACCTCGTTTAACAATCCATTTTCACACAGCAACACACATGCATTCATTGTTTGCGTCGTTATCTGCCGAAGAAAAATCTCGCATTGAATAACCTCGTCAAGTGACTTACTTTTGATCCCCCATAGAAACCTGGAATTCAGAATCCCGCCAAAAAGCCGCGCCCAATATAGTGAAAAAGGCTCCCGGATCAGCGTTTGTCGTACATGTCCACCTTCATT
This sequence comes from Dothiorella sarmentorum, assembly GCA_023082095.1. Lineage (NCBI taxonomy): Eukaryota > Fungi > Ascomycota > Dothideomycetes > Botryosphaeriales > Botryosphaeriaceae > Dothiorella > Dothiorella sarmentorum. The sequence goes on along the minus strand of JAJMVL010000169.1, from coordinate 11,061 downwards.
GACCACTTCACTCCGCGACTCAACTCTCTCTTTCCCCAACAGTTGTTGTGAACCGCTTAGTTGTTCTCGGGGCGGAGACCACTGCACAAGTTTGTCAGAACCAATCACAGTTACAAAGGACGCAGAACGGGTACTTACCGGACGGCCTTGCCAGCCCTCCAGATCTCGAGGCTGCGGATCTCCTCCATCTCCTTCTCGTACAGCTCGCGGTAGTCAGGGCGGCTGTTGTACTCGAGCGACCTCTTGGTCTCGCTGCCGTCGGCAACGGAGTCGTACAGGTCGTTGAAGACGGGCTTCAGGGCATCCTGGAACCTCTTGCTCCAGTCGATGGCACCACGGCGGGCGGTGGTGGAGCAGGCAGCGTACATGTAGTCCATGCCGTTGCCGCCAATGAGCGGGTACAAACTCTGGGTGGCCTCCTCAACGGTCTCGTTGAAAGCCTCGCTGGGGCTGTGGCCGCGCTCGCGGAGAACCTCGTACTGGGCGAGGAACATACCGTGGATACCGCCCATCAGGCAGCCGCGCTCACCGTAAAGGTCGGAGAAGACCTCCTTCTCGAAGGTGGTCTTGTAGAGGTAGCCAGAGCCGACGGCGACACCGAGGGCGATGGCCTTCTCCTCAGCCTTGCCGGTCACATCCTGGTAGACAGCGATGGACGAGTTGATGCCACGGCCCTCCTTGAACAGGGAGCGGACGGTGCGGCCGGAGCCCTTGGGGGCAACGAGGATGACATCAATGTCGGAGGGTACGTCGACCTTGGTAAGGTCCTTGAAGACGGGCGAGAAGCCGTGCGAGAAGTAAAGGGTCTGGGTCATCTGTTAGCTTGATCGGCTGATGTCACGCTGCTACAAAGCCTCTTACCTTGCCCTTGGTGAGCTGGGGCTTGATGTGGGGCCAGGTCTCAGACTGAGCGGCATCGGAGAGCAGGTTCATGACGATGGTACCGCGGGAGATGGCCTCATCGACATCGAAGAGGTTCTTGCCGGGGACCCAGCCATCCTGCTGGGCCTCCTTCCACGAAGTACCGTTCTTGCGCACACCAATGATGACGTTCAGGCCGTTGTCACGGAGGTTAAGGCCCTGGCCGTGACCCTGCGAACCGTAGCCGATGAGGGCGAGGGTGTCGTTCTTGAAGTAGTCCTGCAGACCTTGTTAGCGACTTGGAATAGGTGGTGAGGAATGTTACTATGACTTACGTGGAGCTTCTCCCTCGGCCAGTCATCACGCTCTGGAAGCTATCAGTTAGTCATCGGCGGTCAACAAAAGGCGGAATTGTAGCAACGAACCGTAGACGTCCTCCTTGACGCCGGCGAAGTCAATGGTCTTGATACCGCGGGTCTGCTGCTTGGGCAGGACAGCAGCGCGGGGGGCAGCGGCAACGACGCCCTTGCTCGCGGCATTGAGAGCAGAGACGAAGGTGCGGCGCTGCACAGAGGGAGCAGCCAATTGCCTGGCGGAGGCGCGGAGAGCCCTGGAAGCAGTACGGGAGGCCATTGTGATGGTGTGCACAAAAGAATGCTTGGGTTGGAGGAGAGAGGATGGAACGAGGTGGTTAGGGTGCGATGAGCAACAAAAGTCCGGGGACCTGTGAATTCTTCCGCGTAGTGCGGCCGAGCTGCAGCGATCTCGGAGGCCGGGGTCTGCATCACGTGTGGCCAATACCAGCCGCCGCATTTGCCATCTGTGAGTCAAACGTCTTTCAATCAGCATCCAATTCCTTTATCTGCGGCTCTGTGCGCTCCGGCTGTGTCATTTTTTTCGTGCAGGCGCCGAACATCTGCGCGTGTGCCGTGGGCACGGACGCGACCTACCCATTCAGGGAATTAGCTATCAAGGACGGTCCAGCGCCAGTAGTCTGCAACATGAATTTTATTGTTGCTGCAGACTGCAGGCCTTCCCATCGTGCTGTTTGTGCATCTCTTTTTGGATCGCAATTGGTATATGAATTCTATTCAACCTAAACCACCCGCTGGTGCCAGTCACAGCAAGCCCAGCATTCCCATGCAAGTACGCCAGCTCCGGATACGCCCTGCCCTAAATGCTCGCTCGCACTGTATTTAAAACGCTTGTCTCCCCTGCCTATTTCACCAGAACGCGGTCGAACGGCTGTCCCTTCACCTGTCCGCCCGTCATCGAAGTGCGCACGTTGCGCTTGAAGCCTTCCCGGTTCGATTTGAGATCCTCGGCGGCCTCCTTGTTCAGCGGGTCTGAGGCGTTGGGCTCGAGGAAGAGGAACTGTCGCGTGTCAGCACCACTCTCTTGGAGTGGCATCCGTATCCACTCACCTGTAGACCAACAATAACGGCGTTCAGGTTCAGCACCGGCTTCCAGTCCTCGCGCAGAATGTTCAGACAGACATTGCCCTCCAAGTCGATGTTCGGGTGGTAGATTTTCTGGGTGCATTTGACCTTGGGCGGGTCATGAGGGAAGTTCTGGTTGATGGCAAAGTTGAAGTTGAAGCGGCCGCCCTTGTACATGCCCTCGTCGGGGTCGATTGTGAGGACGAAGTTGAGGATGTCGTCAGGGTTGGGGAACTCGGTCTTCATCGTTGAGCCTAGAGATAGCTCCGATAGATCTAGCGCAGCGACGTTAGGCTCGCAAGTACTCGTCGTGGAGGTGCTAGGTGCATACCCTTCTGCACGCGCAGCTGCGCCGCAGTGACCTTCTTCTTCTTCTGGCCTGCAGCGGCATTCTCCTCTTGCTGCTGCTTCTGCTTCTGTGCAGGCTGTTAGCCGCCAGGCCGGAGTAGCAATGTCACGTATGCGGGTCACGGGCGCACCATAGACCATATTTTGAGCATCTTGGGCGGAGTGACGCCTTGGTCGGCGGCGGCGGCGGCGACGATCCGAGGGGGAATGCGAGGAGATGGATACGGCGCTGGAACGAGAAGATGCGGCGCGAAATGATGAGGGTGACGCCGGGCTTAAGCCGTGAAAAGAAGACGAAGAAGCGGAAGGCGTGGTTGCCGGGAGAGAGTGTCTGCGTCACAGTTCAAGGTTGGGCGCATAGAAGTGAGTGCCAAGCCTGGCGTCAGTCTGAGACCCTGCCGGCTGTAGAGGGGCAAGCCAGCTCTTCTCCGCCACGCGCCAGGCATCCACCGCTAGTCTCTACAGCAGTCCATTGCACCATCGCTAAAATCGCAAAATATCTGCCTCATTTTCTGTCATCGCCCGAAAATTCAGCACCAAGGGAGAGACCCGCTGTACAATATCTGACCATCATCTCCACCATCGTATCTTAGAAATTCTTTGACTTCATCTTCCAATCCGTGGCCAATCTCGTTCAGCGCAGCATTCTGCCAGCCCCTCTGATCCCGCTTCGAGCTCAATGGTGCTCGCGTCCCGTACAAGTCCTGCATCCACGGATAGTACCCTCGCTGTTTTTCACCAGCCACAGTTTCCGCATACTCGTCCGCTAAAAATACCACAATTCAGCTAATGAATGAGACCATGATGAGAAGAAACTTACACGACATTACTGGGTCAATTCCCTGCACTCTGATCCGGTCTTGGGGCCAGCGAATTGCCTTGGCATGGGATAACTGGTTTCCATCAGATACAGAACTCCAACCAATTCGCAATCAATTCTGGGTGGTGTTGCAGCACAGACACATGAAATATCGGAGCGTTCGTCCGGATGGTTGGCGTTTTGGCCCACACTTCCACACCCAGACGAATGCTTCAACACCATGCACATAATGCGAATTCCTCCTTGATTTGCAAAAGGAAAAGTGGCATGCCAATTGTTGAGATAACACTCTTGATGGTGCTTGTCGGTCCCGTGCTACACGCAACATTGGATGACACTATTAGGGCGTACCAAACCGATGTGACACAGCCTTACTGGGGCATCTCACGAATCGACCAGAAATAGTAGCGTTACTTACTAGGAATCTCTCGGTTTTGAAAGCGTGCGTAATGACCCGGACGGTCTCTGGGTATCTCCCTGTGGCCTTTCGAAATGCTACGATTGAGAAAAGCAAGTTCTGATAGCTATCAGTTGCCTTCTCTTCGAGAAGAATTCGAGAGCCCAGGAGGTTTACACAAGGCCCTTCAGCAGCTGAGTTCCGTGTCAAAGCTACAGCGGCATCGAAGTAGCTTCGAGCCTCGCTCAGCTCAATGTGGGTAGCTGTGAAGCCGCCAGAAAAGACCAAGATGCTACTGTCCGCCATCGCTCCGAACGACAACGCATTTAGGCCAGCGAGGGTATGGCGCAAGAACGTTTCGTGCTCGCCCGGTTTATTCCCGTGCGGTTGCTGGAATGACTGCAGATTCCACTGCAGGGGAGAGTAGACATCGCTAACAGGTGCCTTGGGGCCTCCGAGAAAATGAGCGTGGCACGCTACCACCACGAGGTCCTTATACGATGGTACATCGCCAGGTGGAGCCATGGCGAGAGCTTGGGAGAGATGGTATTCCTGGCCGAATGTATATTAGCCGCCGCTCCCAAAGGCAAAGCTGCGAATACGGCAGGTTGACGCAGCCGGCCGACTGAAGGCAAACGATGAAACAACAAGAACACGCTCAAAGGTAGCTTATAGCATTAGGAACGCTATAGTATACACATGGGTAGTTGAAACACTCGTATGTGGTATTGACAATCACATCAGGATGAGTTCTCCAACTACCAGTGTGAGTAACCATACCATTAGAATACTTTTCGATCTGACCACGCAGAATGATATAGCACTGGTCCAGCACAGGAACTTGTTGACGTTGGTTTCAGGAATACGATGAATGCTTCAGATGCAAGCGCCTTGGCTTTTTCATCCGAGCTTTCAACGGCAGCAACCTTACAGTTCGTATCGGCCGTGGAGAACGAAGGCGCTTTGTGCAGGTATGACGTGGTTGATGCCCAGCGTTGCAGTGCGATGGGCTATCGTGAAAGAAAAGCTGACAATGGTCGCGTGTTGTGAAAAGTCTAGGGCAAAGCCACTGTTGGCAGGATCGTGAGAGGATTTTGCTGCGGCCTCGCTGAGATTCGCCGTAGTGGAGCACTCGAGTTAAGCCACACCAAGCTTACCGCACGCTCACCGCCAATGCTCGACTGCGGTTGAGGCGTAGGGCGGGGGATGAGAGTTTTTCGATCTCGTCCCAGCGCGAGGACTGAGCTCCGACTCCAGGATATAGGCGCGCCAGGTGCCGAACACGATAGGGCTACTGCTGAGTGAAACTCTAGCGGTGGCAACGGGGCCAATGGCAGAGAGACGGCGGAGGACGACGAGAGCAGACGGGCAAGACAACGCATCAAGCGGTGGGCAACGCAGCTTCTGCGAAGCGGGTTGGCCGAGATTCAGGCGCGAAGTCGTATTTGTCGACCTTAGATTGCGGGCAGGGGCGCACAGAGTAAGCTGATTGAGCGGGTACTGCATCAAGGACACGAGGCTTGTCCACCGCCGATTTTCGCAATCACAACAGCTCGTCCCAGGCTTTGCGCAGCGCGTGCAGAGTGGAGTAGCGGCAGTCCTGCAGCCCGCAGTGCCCGCCCAGCAGATTGCCAGACGATAGCGTAGCACGTACGGGGCTGGGCCAGATTCAGCGCGCGCACGGGGGCCGCGAGAGTTGGTCGGGAGGGTTTTGGCCGCCAATTTGTGCACAGCCACCGAGCGCGCGGGTATCTATACCGCAAATATTACCCCCGAAACAGAAAAGGAGGAGCTGGGTGGTGGCCCGGGCGTTTCCAGAAGGACGGTGGAAGGGAAAGGGGAGGCATGTTTACGCACCCCTCGGATCGGTGTGCTATTCTTGGGCACAAAGGCATGTGCCATCTCGCCCCAGCAACGGCGGTTGGCAGCTGGGCGAGAAAAAGCATTAAAGAACGAGGGCTGGGTGCGGCGCATGGCTGGCATCCTGTTGTTCCCAGTAGCCCGCGCCCAGCCAGTGAAAGGGTTGCCTGACTTGGAGCCGGTGAAACGCCTGTCTCTACGGAGAGCCAGCTGCTGCTTGCTCGCTTCTGCCCGCGCACCTCCCTAAGACCCTAACCTTCTCCACATCGTCTCGGTCCCGCTGATCCAACCCATCCTTGACATAACTTTTCTCCTCCCTACCGCGCTTCTCCTTAAATAAAGCCTCCCTCATCATATCGATCAACCCTGGGAACACCAGCTGGCGCGTCTCCCATTTCCACGCGCGCACGCACACCTATCGCTATGGCTTACCAGCAGGGGGCTGGCCACAACGATGGTCACCATATGAGCGACCTGTCGCGCCCAGGGGACCACGTACGCCGCACACCTGACCCTTAGTCTCTCTTTCTACCACTAACCCATCCCAGCCTGACGCTGCCTACGAGGACGACTCACTCCTTCACCCCAGTCCTTTCGACGACCGGAACCTCGGACAACGTGAGTGATTCCCAGCCCGCCGCCTTGGGTACTGACAGCGCTAACATGGACCTTTAGGTCCCTTGGACGACGCAGACCACCATATGAACGCTCCGCCCCGCCCCGTGTCGGCGTACAGTCTGACGGAGACGTACGCCGACGGCTCCAGCGGCGGCACTCCCTATGGATACAACGCCGGTGGCTACAACGCCGACGACGATGTCTACGCCGGCACCGACGCTGCTCAGCAGTACGGCGCTGGCGGCGACCGCGCGCCTTCACCTTACAGCCGCAGCGAGACCAGCTCCACCGAGGCCTGGCGTCAGCGCCAGCAGCCTGGCGCTGCCGGCGGTACTGGCGGCGGCGCTGGCGGTCTGAAGCGCGCTGCCACCCGTAAGGTCCGCCTTGTTCAGGGTGCTGTCCTGAGTGCCGACTATCCTGTCCCTTCGGCCATTCAGAATGCCATCCAGGCCAAGTACCGGAACGACCTCGAGAGCGGCAGCGAGGAGTTCACGCACATGCGCTGTGGGTTTGCCTGCTCTTTTTTTCCCGCCCCCACATCCTTCTGACCCATGTCTAGACACTGCCGCAACTTGCGACCCCAACGATTTCACCCTGAAGAATGGTTACAATCTGCGTCCGGCCATGTACAACCGTCACACCGAGCTGCTGATTGCCGTCACCTACTACAACGAAGATAAGGTCCTGACGGCCAGAACGATGCACGGTGTCATGCAGAACATCCGCGACATCGTCAACCTGAAGAAGTCCGAGTTCTGGAACAAGGGTGGTCCTGCTTGGCAGAAGATCTGCGTGTGCTTGGTCTTTGACGGTATCGACCCTTGCGACAAGGGTACGCTCGATGTTCTCGCTACCCTTGGTATCTACCAGGACGGTGTCATGAAGAGGGACATTGACGGCAAGGAGACGACGGCCCACATTGTAAGCTGAAGCTGCACCCGCCCGCCGTGCGAGACACGAAAATGCTAACATTTCCAAGTTCGAATACACGACCCAGCTTTCCGTCACGCCTAACCAGCAGCTCATCCGCCCGCACGACGACAGCTCTAGCACGCTCCCCCCCGTGCAGATGATGTTCTGTTTGAAGCAGAAGAACACCAAGAAGATCAACTCTCACCGTTGGCTCTTCACCGCTTTCGGCCGAATCCTGAACCCCGAGGTCGTCATCCTGATTGATGCCGGTACCAAGCCCGGTCCCAAGTCTCTGCTCGCGCTGTGGGAGGCCTTCTACAACGACAAGGACCTCGGTGGTGCTTGCGGTGAAATTCACGCCGAGTTGGGTAAGGGTTGGAAGAACCTGATCAACCCGCTGGTCGCCGCGCAGAACTTCGAGTACAAGATCAGTAACATTCTCGACAAGCCCCTGGAGTCCTCGTTCGGTTACGTCTCGGTGTTGCCCGGTGCCTTCTCGGCTTACCGCTTCCGTGCCATCATGGGTCGCCCGCTCGAGCAGTACTTCCACGGTGACCACACGCTTTCCGCGATTCTCGGAAAGAAGGGTATTGAGGGTATGAACATTTTCAAGAAGAACATGTTCTTGGCCGAGGATCGTATCCTCTGTTTCGAGCTGGTCGCCAAGGCCGGCTCCAAGTGGCATTTGACCTACGTGAAGGCGTCCAAGGGTGAAACCGATGTGCCGGAAGGAGCTCCCGAATTCATCGGTCAACGTCGTCGTTGGCTTAACGGTTCGTTCGCCGCCAGTATTTACGCGTTGATGCATTTCAGCCGTATGTACAAGTCCGGCCACAACTTCGTCCGCATGTTCTTCCTCCACCTGCAGCTCATCTACAACTTTATGACGCTCTTCGTTACCTGGTTCGCCCTGGCTGCCTACTGGTTGACCACGTCCGTCATCATGGATCTCGTTGGTATTCCTCAGGAGCCCAGCGACTCGAACGGCAACGTGCAGAAGGACGGCTGGCCCTTTGGCAATAGCGTTACGCCCATCTTCAACACGGTTCTCAAGTACGCGTATCTGGCCTTCCTCCTGCTGCAGTTCATTCTCGCGCTTGGTAACCGTCCCAAGGGTTCGCGTTACTCTTACATCATCTCGTTCTGCGTCTTCGGATTGATTCAGCTCTACATTGTCATTCTGTCGATGTACCTAGTCGGACAAGCGTTCACGAGTCCGACTGCTCAGGGTCTTGACACCAGCTCCACCTCGGCCTTTGTCGCGTCCTTCTTCTCGTCGGATGGTGTCGGTATCATTATCATCGCCATTGCGGCTACTTTCGGTCTCTACTACGTTGCCTCGTTCCTCTACCTGGACCCGTGGCACATGTTCACTTCGTTCCCGCAGTACCTGCTGATTGCGTCTTCGTACATCAACATCCTGAACGTCTACGCCTTCTCCAACTGGCACGATGTTTCTTGGGGTACCAAGGGTTCCGACAAGGCCGACGTCCTGCCCTCTGCGAAGACGGACAAGTCGGACGACGGAAAGCACACGGTCATTGAGGAGCCCGATGTTCCTCAGGCAGATATCGATAGTCAGTTCGAGCAAACGGTGAAGCGCGCCCTGCAGCCTCACGTTGCCGAGGTCGAGGATACGGCCAAGAGTTTGGACGATTCGTACAAGTCTTTCAGAACTCACTTGACGACTGCATGGATTTTCTCCAACGCGCTTTTAGCTGTTATTATCACCAGCGAAAACTTCGACAAGTTTGGTTTCACTGTAAGTTTTTCCACCACTCACTCACTCATGCTATCAACGACTAAATCTTTCACAGTCCGGTGCCTCGCAACGTACTTCCCGCTTCTTCCAGATCCTTCTGTGGACCACGGCCTTCATGGCCATGGTTCGCTTCTTCGGCTGCCTGTGGTTCTTGGGCAAGACTGGTATTCTGTGCTGCTTTGCCAGGAGATAGACGACGATGACGTTCAAATGATACCCGCCATTTCGGAGGCTTGCTTCGGAAGCAGTGTCAATGTCCCAAGATCTTGCGCGGCCATGTGCTCGTCAGATCAGCCTCGGAAGGAGAAAATATAGGCGTGTTGGGTGTTTTCTTTTGCTGCTTCCATTTTCTTCATTTTTCATTTTTGGCATAGCTTGGTACACTTGACGTGCTGGCAGGCCCGGACCTGTACTCGGATTCTCTTATACACACTCTCACACGCATGGAAAAAAAACGGGGCGTATAGTCGAACCAGGCCGGTGTCTCCTTTGTATAATCTAGCCATGATGAATGTCCGTCGGTTCTCCTTTGATATCTCCCTTTTGGTTCACCTCTTGGTTTAGCCCAGCAGCTGTACGGTTTATATTAGGTTTTGTTTTGGCATAGGTAATCTGCGGTTGTTTGATATCCCAAGCCTTGCGCATCCAGCAATCCTAGTGACGTTGATCATCCGAAGGATGCTATGTATAGGGTGAGGTGGGGCGACGGTTAAATTAAGGCAATCTCGTGGTTCGGGATAAGCTTTCTGGGCACGGTGCAGTGTGAAACAGGCGGCTGGAGAAAAGGAGAGTAGGGCGAGGCGGTGAGTTTGACAGCGGAACAGGGTGTGGTTGATGGTTGCCGACGCACCCGGCCCAGGTTGGGGGAAGCCGAGTCGTGGCTCGCTGCCATGGCCTCTCAGACCGGCATCTCTTGCCTTTGCGACGTTTGAAGTTGTTTTAGGTGCTCGAACTCTGGTAGGATACGTGCATAGGCGTTTGACGGAAACTATGTAGGCACCTCACCGCCCGGTCATAGCTTCTTTTTCCCCCGCAGTTCTGTTGTGTAACTTCTTTCTCTTTACCAACCTCTTTTTGCCATTTGAGCCACATCAGCGCAATTGAACTACGCACTGCTTTCCCGCCCAAAGCTGACCGCCGGTGAAGCTTCTTCTGGTCAATTGGTCAGCCGAGCAGGTGAAGAAATCCATGTAAGTATTTAACCATGACTTTAAGCATACCTGCCACTTCCCCCACCAAAGGCATGCGCAATCTTCAGCCCTACATCCCTTACTTAGCTTCTCATTCCAGCCTTGCTGACTCGCAATTCTTCTCGTCCGTAAAGCTTAGGTTCTGTAAGAGAAAGCGGTTGGAATCATAACCAACAAACCCCCTCAACTGATCCGAGTTCCTTGCATCTTGCATCTCCCGCCGCAACCACACTGCGCCACACACGCACGAAAAAAAGGCGAAGCGCAAACCAGCAAAACCTCTTCTCCAAAAAAGAATCTCGAAAAGAAAAAATATATATTAGGAACAATCCCACACCATGTCCTCCTCCTCTACCGACGCCCTCCACTTCCCCCCCTCCTCCGCCACAGCCCTCGAACCATACCTCCCGCCCCCCAACACCACCACCACCACCACCACCACCACCACGACCCCCCAGTCCCGCCCCTTCGTCACCCTCACCTTCGCCACCTCCCTCGACTCGGCCCTCGCCCTCGCGCCCGGCACCCAGACCAAGCTCTCCGGGCCCCTCTCCAAGGCCATGACGCACCACCTGCGCTCGCGCCACACCGCGATCCTGGTCGGCGTCGGCACGGCCGTGGCCGACGACCCGGGGCTGAACTGCCGCATCGACGCCGGGGCGGAGGGCGAGGGCAGGCAGCCGCGACCGGTGGTGGTGGATCCGCGGGGGCGGTGGGATTGGGGGGATCGGGAGAGGGGATTGGCGAGGTGTTTGGGGCTGGCGGGGGAGGGGCGGGGGAGGGCGCCGTGGGTGCTGGTTGGGAGGGGGTGCGTGGTTGGGAGGGAGAGGAGGGAGGTGTTGGAGGGGTTTGGG
>JAJMVL010000168.1:0-55306 GCA_023082095.1 Dothiorella sarmentorum | reverse complement strand
AGTTGGCGCGGGCGAGTCCCTGTTCCAGACCGAAGCGGTATCTGGCTAGTAAGACCTGCTTATTCTCGCTAAACCGGTGTGGAAGCGGTGGGTCAGGGATGGGGAGGGGTGGTGGGTGGTGGGGCTGCTGCTGTTCGAGTTGTTGGCGTCGGTGAGGGCGTCGAGGATGGTTTCGCCGCCGTCTGAGTGGGAGCGGTTGCGGTCGGCTTGCTTGTGCTTGGGCGAAGTGGCTTGAGAGGGTTTCGTGGGGCTTGTCGGTTTGACGTGCACGCGTCGGCAGGGAGTCCACCATACCCGGCGCGCTTCACGCAGCTCGTCGGAGAGTCTTTGGTCTCTCTGGTGCAGCGGCGTTGCTTCTTTGGGGGTGGTGGAAGGATCCAGAATGCTGGCCAGTGAGTAATACGTCCGGAGCTCCTCTCTGGCCATGTGATAGACATGGCACGATAGCGGCTGCGCATTTTCGTCATTGTGTACGCCGACGAGGTAGGTAAGGTAGTCGCCGTGGGCACACGGAAGGCTAACGCCACTACGAGGTCCTGACGAGGCGCCTTTGGGGCGGTTCGTCCGGTTCCCGTTGAAATCAGAGAGCGCCCGCCGACGGAGAGGTATCCCAACCGTTTTGTTGTCTGAACTGCATGGAGCTGATTGTCGATCCTTTGAGCTCCGAATACTGAGAGGCTTTGGCAGAGTAATAGCACTTTGAGCTGCGGCGTCGGGTGTTGGAGAAGGGATCATCGTAGCCATAGCGAGACAGGAGAGAACGGCTTAGAGGACCACGCTTTGACAGAAGTAAGCCGGATAGCGATCCCGAGTCCAGGATCTGAGCGAGGTTCCCACCAGTGGCCAATGTGGTAGCAGGCTGGCCAATGCGAGGCGTAGCAGGCTGACAGAAAGAAGAACGGGGCAGAAGGGATATCAGTACTGGGAGAAAGAGTTGGCGGCCTGCGCCGGTCCGCCAGGTGATGATAAGGTCGGACAGGATAGTAAGGTTGAGCAGAGAGTTTGCGGGAGGATAAGAAGAGTGTTGATGTCGAGATTCAGGTTTGGGTTGCCCCTCCATCTACAACGCAGGCTGGCTGGCACGCAGTCACCGAGTTGGGAAGCTAGGAATGAGTTCCCTCATACGTGCCTTCCACGAGGATAGCGTCCTCTGCCGTTTTCGGTCCCGTTCTCTTGGAGATTGTGCCGGTCTCTTGTGCTTGGGGAGGCGGGTAGGACGCGCCCGTTTACGCATTCGATCGTGTTTCTGCTGCAACTGTCGTCTTTTCCTTTGCATCTCATCAGTAAAAGAGTACCAGTAGATTCACCCTGCTTCTCACCTTCTCTGGTCGGCCCAACTTAGGGCAACGATCACGTCGCTGCATGATTTGCAACAAAGCTTGGCAGACGCAAAGAATACAAAGCTGCTGGTAGCGCAGCAACAACAAAAGCCACTCAGCGTCATGGAGAGGCTCAGGAGAAGTGAAGTTTGCCCCGGTAGGATTGATGGAGCTACTTTACTGAGAGTAGATATGGATGAGTCTGGTGGCAGAAGTGTGGAAGGAGGGATGAAGCACAAGAGCGTCAGAGGTCATGACCATACACAGAGGGGAAGGTGCAGTGCAGTGAAACCACCCCCCTGCCCTCCACATTCATCATCATGGCGACCAAGATCCGTCATTCCCCGAGTACAGTCCACGACGAAGCCTGAGTACCGGAGGACTTTTGTTCTCATAGCGGTTTCGCTCAGGATCTATGCCTTGCTTGCGGCATTCCCTTCTGTGCCGACTATGAGGACTGTTAGATTGGCTCTCGCACCGGATACTTCCTCACAGCTGTCACTCACTAATAGCGGTGGTACGCAGCTGCGTAGATAACACCCTCGATTGGCAAAGCGATGGGAAAGCACAGAACCCGCCAGATCCTCCTACAGACCGTGTTTCCATGGTACGTGCAGCAACAGGGACCGTATGGATCCCGTTGAATCTCGGTTGGCCATGCGTTTGAAAATGAGGCCATATATACTCGATGGACGCGCCGTAGGTCGAGAGAAGATAACGAAGGATTGCGTGCTGGACGTAGGAGAAGCGTAAAGGCAATGGTGCGTCAGAAGGTTGTGGCTTGGTCCTGCTTGCTGGGCTCAGATTTATGCTCGCGCAGTGCGTTCCTGCCAAAACAAGCATCGTGTTAGTAAGGGAGTAAAGAGACGAGGATATCCGTGACTTGCCGCTTCCTTTGAGACTATTTGGCATGCACATCAAACAGAAAGACCACACTAACCAGAGAAGAAACCGAAAGGTTGTCCATGGATAATCGCAACAGAGGGATGTCTCAGCTTCAAAGTGAAAGGCGGGCGAAGATACTCAAACTCGCTGCTTCGGCTTGCGTCCAGCCTTTGCCCACGGAAGGTCCGGCTCCACTCCCTTGGCCACACACTCTTTCCGGTATGCACGGACCTGTGTACTACCGGAAGGCATCAGCAAGGGGGAGTGAGCATGTCTGTCGGAGTGGCCAGCGACTCACAGCTCTTTGAGACCGTCCCTGATTCGGGTCGGGCCCAAACATAGGGTAGAAAGCCCACCCCAAAAGCAGATGGTGCAGACTACACACCAGTATTTTGCGCTACGCCCACATCCGGACTTGTTGTTTGCTGCACGTGGTGAAGGTTTCGCGGCTGAAGCGAGATTATGGGGCGGGGCTTGCGATTGAGCTGGTGGTTGACCCGGAGGCTGAGTCGAGGCTCCAATGGGTGCAGAAGTAGAGGTCGCTGGGGCGGTGGTAGACATGGAGCAGGAGACGTATAGATGATGGCCAGACCAGACGGGTACCGAGACAGCAGAGCGTGGGAGAGAACAGGAGAGGAGCTGACCCGAGAATACGATACAACCGATGAAAAAGACCGCGAGTAACGACTAGACGAGAACCGAGATGCAGACGTCGAGGCTAGAAGAACAAAAACCGAGGAGGTGGGTGGCGCCTGCCCACTACTTTAATAGTAACAGCGGTCTGCTGCCACTCTTTGCATCACGTTTCCGCTTCTGGTCCAGACTGGATGCCGCGACAGTGAGCCCTGTGAAAAAAACCAAGAGCAGAGAGCCGCAGTCTTACCACCTAGGGCACTGGCTGTTTGTGCCTTGTCTGAGCTTGGAGTGCGGCCATGTAGACCAAGCCATATGGCGCCAGCACAAGTAACGGATGGCCAGTTCTCGTGCAATCCGCGTGCGGCGTATTGCTGCTGCGATGCCGCCTACTCCCATGACAGGCCTTGGTAAAACACGACGGGTCTCTGGACGACAGATCAATTATGATATCGACGCTAGTATAAGAGGCGGGTCAGGCAGGTAAAAAGAACTCGACGTAAGCGATGGGAGAAAGTTTGGAGTACAAGAGACGCTTCACTCTGAGGACGTGCTGGCGTGGCTCCCCGCTGCATGGGAAAGTGTGGCCCCCGCCCGTTCCTTCCCAGAACATTGCTCCGCCTATAATCCAAACGACTGCGAGGGGCTGATGGAGAGTATGGCGATTCACTACCAGCTTTTGGTCAGCATAGAAGACGCTGCCGCAAGCAAACGATGCGGCACTCACCTCCCAACGCCGAATCAACTCCTGCACAGCTCTGGTTCAGAGAGTCCAAATGGCCCACGCCTCTCCACATCTTGTCTCCCGCTATCGAGGTGACATCCAACAGCCATGACAGACAGACAGACAAGCTCAGACAAACTCAATCTGCACAACCGGCACATGCGACCAACCGTCGCGCGCTTGCTTCTTCTCCTCCTCGTGCTTGGCTCGCTCTTCGCCCGACATGCGCGCCTTCTTCCGCGCGCTCAGCCTTCTGCGTATGTGGTCGACCAGGAGCATGACGATGCAGATGGAGCAGGCGACGATGACGACGACGAAGAACTCGGTGGTGGGCATTTGGAGCGCGCTTCGTGGTGTGGAGCTTGTCGTTGTTTCTAGCGACGGGCATGCGAGGGAAATGTGTGGCCTCCGAGGGAAGGGAGGTTTGGGTCGAGGGTAAGGAATAACGAGCGGCCGGGGAGGGGTGCGTAGGCGGCGGCGCTGTTGTGGTGGGGAGGTGGAGATGAATTGTCGTTGTGGTGATGGTGGTGATGGGAAAGAGCCATGGCGGATGGACGTCCCGGTCACTAGGGTATCAGAGCACCAGTAGAGTAATAATGGTACACTTCCACGAAGAGTCGAAGCCTTCTTTCAGACAAAGTAGAATAGACCATAGAATTCATAGGAAAAATTGTAAAAAGAAACCCTCTCATCACCCAGCCGTAACCCCATTGCATTCACTCATAGCCCCGGGCCCAAGCCATCTTACCAGCCCACCACAAAACGCCTTCTCCGAAGCAACCGAAAGAGAAAGAGAGGAGAGGAGAAGAGAAGCCCTAGAAATCTCCGCCACCAAAGTCATCCCCCCCACCTCCAAAGTCCCCATCATTCCCATCTTCATACCCCTGCTCATAGTCATTATGATCATCCATCGCATCCGCCAACAGCATACCCCCCACCAACCCGCCACCCACGCCCAACGCCGCCGCGCCACCCGCTCCCATCCCGCTCTTCTTCGGCTGCTGTTGATAGCCGCCACCGTAGCCCTGCTGCATCCCGCCATACGGCTGCTGTCCATAGTACCCGCCCTGCTGCATCGGCGGTCCATGGTTATAGCCGCCTCCATAATGCTGCTGCTGCTGGGGATACCCTCCGTACTGCGGCTGCTGCTGGCCATAGCCATGCGGCTTCGACCCGCTCGCCTTGCCCAACAACTTCCCCAGAAACCCGCCCGACTTCTTGCCCTTCTCCTCCGTCCGCGGCGGCAGCTCCTGCGACGAGGAGCCATATCCCGGCGCCTGCTGCTGCTGCTGCTGCTGCTGGCCGTACCCGCCTTGCTGCTGGTTGTAGTAGCCGTCCGACGCGCCGCGGTTGTAGTCGCTTCCCGGCATGGGCGAGTGGCCCCCACCGCGCGCCCGCGCGTCCTCCTCAGCTTGCAGTTGGCGGGCCAGGCGTTCGTCTTCGGTGACGTCTTGGTGGCTGCCGCTGCCGCCCGAGCCCGAGCCGGCGCCGTACGGGTTGTTGCTCGATAGGCCCGTCTTCTCGGCGCCCAGGTAGGCGGGCTTCGAGTCGCCGGCGCCATGGGCGTACGACGGCGGCGGGCCGACGGGTGGGGCGGCGGCCGAGTCCGAGGGCGGGTAGATGGGCTCCGTGGGCTTGTCCCATTGGGATTGCTTGGTGTAGATGTTGACGTAGAACCATTCGTGGTACTGCTCGTTCCACTGGGCCAGCCAGCCGGCGGGGACTTTCGGGGGTGGGGGGCCCTGAAGGTAGGTGAGAAGTCAGTTTCGGTGGTTGGGGGTTGAATTGGCGGATCGCGCGGGTGATGTTGTGGGGGATTTGCGCGCGCGAGGAGGGTGCTGTGACGCCGCCGCCTGAATGGGGGATTGCGGGGCGATCGGGACGTCGGTGCCTGGCGGGGAAACACTTACTGATGGAGGCGCGTAGTCTGCCATGACTGAGGTTTGTATAGAGTGTGGTAGGTGGATGAAGGTGATGAGTAGAGGAAGTGTGAACAAGCTCGACAAAGAAATGGCGGGCAAGAGAGGGTTTTATGGATCGTGAGGTGCCTTTTGCCGCAGCGGGCGTCGGAGAGCTCTGGAAAGAGAGACGGCTTGCGTCACTGCGACTGCGACCGCGACTGCGGAATTGTGGCGCAACCAGTGGCTGTGCATGACTTTCTTTGGTCTGCTGACGCTGGCGCCCAAGAGTGGGCTCAGCGCTGGGCACGTCATTTTTTTTTTTTTTTTCCTTGTTGCTGCGGCAATCAAGGCTTCATTGCAGCGGCTTCATGTACCGTCGTATTAACCGTTACTGTGCAGCTAAATCCTAAATCATCGAGCCGTGGGAATCTATATGCCCAAGAGAAGAAAGTGTCCAACACGAAACAACAATAAAACGCCAGCTGCCAGAGTAGTCGTGCCTAATGAAATATGGAGAGAAAAAAAACAAGGAAACATTGAAAAGGATCGTGCCAAAGTACTCCCCATTCCCTATCCGTACGCCAGTCAAATTCAAGCATTGTCAGGCTCTTCCGAGTGCTGAGAAACGCCTGGAGAAGTTGCGACCGTGGTTGAAGCGGCTGGAAGAGGCGCAGGCGCAGGCGCAGACGTCGACTCAGTCTCGGCCTCAGGCTGTGCTCGTGGCCACTCCGGGCTCACCACCCAGCCCTCGCACTCCTCCTTGCTGTTGCCGTCGTTGAACCTCTTCCACCGCTGCGTCAGGGTGCGCGCTTCTTCGTTCGGCGTGATCTTGAGCCATGCTCCAACGCCGCGGCCGCCCTGGATCACCGAGCTGTCTATTGTGCCTCCGAACGTGTTGGACAGCGCCACGCAGATGGGACTGGTCGGACCGTCGCTTCTCCAGATGAGCTCGTTGCCTTTCGGGCCGGGGTGGTAGATGCGCAGCTCCAGCTCCTCCATGGGCGTCTTTGGCGTCGGTGACAGGATTGTGCGCGTCATCTTCTTGAGTGCGCTGTTGGCGGCCTTGATGACGCTTTCGTCTGTGGGCGGCGGCTGCGTGAACAGACGCTGCATCCAGTGATAGTCGCGCGCTTGTTTCACCTGCTCCTGAGCGTGGGTGGGGTAGTAGTAGCCGCTGATATGTATGCTTCGGACCAGCCGAATCAGATCAGGGCACATGTGCTGGAAAACAAGCAAGCCGTAGGGATAAGTCAGGTACAGAGCTATCTTGCGATCCTGGGCGCGCTGGCTCTTGAGGTGCCAGGTGAGCTCGTCCTTGATCTGGCGATTCGTCTGGAGCAGGGCCAGCGGGGTGGTCAAGGGCAGGTTCGCGCGGGGATGGGCGACGGGGTCCTCGTCGGCGTCGTTGTCTGATTCGCCATGACGATCTTCTTCGGCGGCGACGGCGACGGCGCAAGTGTCAAAGATGGGCGGCTGGTCAATATGGAGGAAGTCCGGGGCGAAGCGCGGCAGAACGACGGGCTCGAAGTCTGAGGGCAATCCGGGGATCAGATCGTCCGAGTCGCGGCCGTCGTCGCTCTCGTAGCCGCTGTCGACAGGCGAGGCAAAGCTGCACTTGAGGCCGGTGGAAATGGTGACATGATCGTGGGTGAAGAGGGCGTAGTCGTAAATGAGCAGGCGCAGCTCAACGGGGAGCTCGAGCAAGAGACATTTGGAGTGTGAGCGCATTGCGAGGCCGGCTCGGTGTTGGGGGCGTGCGGGCGGCGGGGAACGCGCAAACAAGTGTGATCGGGGCACCTGGCAGAAAAAACAACCGGAGAATCAACGGGCCGCAGAGTGACTGCAGGGGTGCGGTGGAGAAGGTGGCTGATCCCCTTGCGACGGCACAACGGGACCTGAGACCCTGGACCGTGTCAGGTGCAGCCCAGTAAAACGGTTGCCTGGTCGAGGGTGAGCTCCCTTTAGTACTACGACGATGACTGAGTGCCTGCAGGGTCGGGCCGCTTGTTGCATGCGCAGCAGATTTCTCACCATTCAGACCCCGCCCACCCCGCCAATCCGAAGCAGAGGTGGGGCTCGTGTCTATCGTTGATTGCACAACATCAACATCAACAGCCTCACTTCAAGTCTGCCCCTGTCACAACAAGCCCATCATCCATGTCGCTGGTTGGGTTGCAAGAGGCAAAATCTTTGAAGGTGGCGATTGCTCGGGATTTGCGCCTGGGCGGATGTTGATGCCGGTGCTTGCATCTGCAAAGAGTGCTAATCATGCCCCTTGTAGTAAAGGGTCTTTCCTATGCGGGCAGCATGTGCATCTTAGCGGGAGGCTATGGAAAGTTTCAGAAGGTCAATCGGTGCGACTGGAGCGTTCGTCTGGCCACTGTGCGTTGTCCCGTTTCCAACACATCACTTCTGTTATGCATTAGGGCGGAGAGGTGGCCCTACCTTGAACCCGGGATGCCGGAGAATAGCTTCTAGAATTCTTCCATGGTGCCGTCGTACCTTACAGCCACTTTGCAGGATCCAGGCTCGCGATGTTGGCGCTCTTCGTCTTGCCGTCCCACACCAGCTCACTCACCAGCTTCCCCGTCCCCGGCGCATTCTGGATGCCCCAGCACGTATGCCCCGCCGCGATGACCAGCCCCGTCACGCCCGGAACCTTGCCAATCATCGGGCCACCACCGCCCCTACTCACATTCGGCAGGTAGCACGCCTGCCGCGCCGTGACCTCGCCGTCCCGCAGCTCGTCGCTGACAGCCGACACGTAGTCGACAATCTCCTGGCACCGCTGCGCATCCACCTCCACCTCCTCGCTCGTCTTCGGCAGCGGCACCAACTGATCCCCCTCCCCACACGCATACACCTCCCCAAACGGCCTTGCATAAATCTCCGGTGACACCGTCTGCCCATACCCCTTCCGCTTCCCCCCTTCCGCCGGCAGCTCAATACTCGTAAACAGCGCATAATTGCTCACCTCCCTCGGCGGCCGAATCACCACACTGTGCGCGCGCGTCGCCGAAATCGGCGCCTTCGGCCACACATTCCTCGTCCACGGCCCCGCCGCGATAACCACCCTATCCGCCTCCAGCGTTTGCTCCTCCCCACCCTCCTTGGGCGTGTACTTCACCCCCCTCACCACCCCGCCCTGCGTCTCGATCCCCGTCGCGCTGCCATACACGACCTTCACCCCCTTCTCCTCGGCCAAGCTCGCCATGCTCGTCGTGAACTGGTACGGATGCACCTGCGCCGTGTCGTCTGGCGCGCCCATCTCCTCGTACGCGCGCACGCCCTCGGGCAGCACCCAGTCCAGCTCTGCCGGCACGCCGGCCGCGCGCAGGCGGCCCAGCGCCTGCGGCGTGCGTTTCTGCAGGCTCACGCTCTCGCCCGTGTCTTTCTTCTCGCTGCCCATTGCCCGCCCGCGCATGATGATCTGGCCGCAGTGCACGCCGCGGTACCCCCACCGCGTGGCGCCCGAGTGCTCGGCGGCGAGCTCGGCGTGCAGGCGGAACGAGAGCGGGACGAGGCAGGACGGGTAGGCCCAGAGGCCGAGGAGGCCGCCGGCTTTGCCGCTGGCGCCGCCGGCGAGGGACGAGGCTTCGAGGAGGGTGATTTTGGTGGTGGCGGGGTTGAAGGAGGGGTGGCGGGAGAGGAAGTAGGCGGAGGTGCTGCCGATGATGCCGCCGCCGATGATGACGATGTTTTTGGGGGTTGCGTCGGATGCCATGGTTGCGGTTGTGATTGTGCGGGTGAGGTTCCGGTGGAGGAGAGCCACGGTGGCTGCGTGGGAGGTGTGTAATTGGTTGGGTAGGTAGGTAGTAGGTAGGTAGGGTGTTGTTGTCGTGGTGCGGCGAAGAGTGGCGGAGAAAGTTGCAAGGTCGTTGCTGTTGCCCCGCTGACGTCACCGCGTGGGCTATCGACGCCAGCACCCACTATTCCATACACTTCACCATACCGAAGGAGGAAACATGTTAGGAAACGACATCTATTTTTAGCTAAGTAGCATGGATAGCAGAGGATTGTATCCTTCAGCCCAACCCAAACCTAACTCCATGTGGATTATCTGAGGTTAAAGAAATCAACACCGTGCCCATGTCCCCACGCATCGCCACAGCAGCTCCATAATTGCAGAAAGAGGAACTCTTGGGGAAGACGAGAAACCGAATGATTGAGAATAGGAAACATTTTTTTCTTATGGAGCATGGGATATATTCGACTGAAACGCCCGCCACAAGTGATGGGAGGCAACTTTGATGAAGTAGGTCTGGCCCTCCTTAAGTCAGCAGTCTTAGGAACGGCCTGCCCGATTGTGTCGGAGAAGGAGGATTCTGCGCCTAGCAAGAACCTCTTTCAGCTCCAACTCTGCCAATTCAATGTCAACGTCCTCGTCATCATCGTCGAGAATTTTGATGACAGTGCTGGCAGCTTCGTTTTCCGTCTTGATGGTCCTAGAGGAGGTTGAGGTTGCTGGGACACTTGGAACTGGAGACGGCGGAGCACCAGCAGGCTGCCGCTCAGCTTCAGACCCGGCTCGTGGCATTGGACCTTGAAGTCCTGTCCGGCGACGCATGGCTGACGAAGGCTCTGGAGTTTCCCGGCTAGGAGATGTGAGCGTGAGGCTGGCGTTCGAATCAGGCAATCTGCCTTGGCCAGCGAACGGCGTTCTCGTGCTAGGCAGAGCCGGAGTGTCTGTGCAGTTTTGTTAGAAGTAGCGTATAGATGGGCAAGTTGGAGTCATACCCTGTATATGCAACCTGAACACGATGCGGTACTCTGCACCGCCTTCCTCGAGCTTGAGAGGCTCGAATTCCCTCTCTGCCCCAGCGTACCTCTGGCGTATGTTGTTCTTTATTTCCCCAACCAAGTGCCCACGTTGGACAGTGACGCAGATGGTTTCCTCAAGTGAATCGCCTCACACCATTAGCTTAAGAAGATGCCGAGTCAAATGTTAAATTTACTTCCAAACATCATATATCTGCATTGGGCACCCGACCTGCGCCCTTTGTTACCCTTCCACATATGTGTAGCCCGAGACCTAGAGGCGCAGCCTTGGGTTTCCTCGGACTTAGGCTCGTAGATGGTGGCATGGTAGTTGATACCGTCTATCACTGTCGTGAAGAACGCCTTGGCGCAGGTAGCAGTAAGGAAATCAAAACCAGGATGCAGCTTCATTGCGAGTTTGAACCTTTCATCCTTGTTAACGTTGTCGATGTGGACGATTGCGTGAGGTGAGGTCCCCGAGCCATTAGCTTCCTCGACTATACGCTCGGGTAGGCCGGTGTTGTACCAGCCTGATTCCAGACGAACCTCAAGACCCCTGGTAAGACGCATGGTGAAGTCTGAGGTGAGACGAAATGGGTGGAAAGCGTTATCCGCGCAGAGCAGGCCTTGCTGCTACGGGCTAGATGACTTTGAGGGCAAACCACGAGAGGACGGGTGTATAGGCTGGTAGTGAGGGTGCCAAGGAGAGAGGAAGTGGAAGAGGTTGAAGAAGTTCAGTGGAAGGGACTGGAAAGGCGTACTGATATAGCCACTTTGACTACTGAATGCAGAGTCCTCGCCAGCGACCCAGCCCAACCCAATTCGCCAGGAGCAAGGCAATCGGCCGTATCACTAAGTTCAATCCTGAAGACGCTAACAGCAATAAACCCTTTCGGAGCCCAAGCTCATGCATCATGGCTCCGGGATAGTGAGAGGACACCACATAATTCGATAATGAATATTTCCGATTCTGCCGACTATGGAGCCCAATTAGTAGCCGTAGCACGCCGATTTTCAGTGTAATGTGTCCAACTCCACATGAACTCTCACCCAAACCTGACGCACCAAGCACCATAGGGGTGCGACAAAACTACCCCGAGGAAATTGCTGGGGTGGCGAAACCCCCCCCACGTCTTTCTGTATAAGCTGCTTACGTAGGGAGTTAAAGTAGCCATCTAGATGGCTTCTAATATAATAAGCTAACTACTTCTGTAGGGAGTTGGGGTAGCTATCTGGATGGCTAATATATACCTATATATCCAGATGGGTGCTTCAACTCCGTATTGATAAGAGTGGTGGTAAGGTAAATATATTCTAAAGCGAGGATACAGCTCGAAGGCAGCCCCCCTGCCAAGGTCTCGGGGTAGTTTTGTCGCATCCCACCATAGCGGTACATACATCACAGAGCAAGTCGTTAGCGCCTCCTTCTGGAAGCATGCACAAGTTAAGAGACCAAGTGTCAATCCGTTAATTACCCACTTGATTTCCCGTACAATCACCTCCCAATAAAAATCCTTTGGTATCCCCATCCCACAAACAAGAACCCCAAAATGTTCCAAACCAGCCCAGAAACCCAAGAAGAAACCGCCCTGATGCCGTGAGCCCAGCTACTTGCCGGAACCCCCCCGCACGTCATAGAACTACCCACCGCCCACCCCAAACCCTTCAACCCCGACTTCCCCGCTTCATCCACCCATTCACAAACACAACCCCTCCAACCCCGCCACTCCCCTAAACATCAAACACCTCCCCTAAACCTCCTCATCATCCCCACCATATGCACTCCTCCCACCACTACCACCCAGATGCTCCCGCTCCCACTCCCTCCTCCGCTCCTGCAACCTCCGCATCCTCTCCAGCCGAATCCGCATCTCCAGCTGCCGCTGCTGCAGTTCCACGCGCCGGATCTCGAGCCGCAGTTCCTCCTCGCTCATGTCGACGTCGATCGCCATCCTCTCCTCGTCTGCGCCAAAGACGAATCCATCGTTGGCGTTCTGGTTGGCAGCGTCCTCTGCGTCGTCCTCTGCGTTCGGGATCGGGCCGGCGGGTGGGTACGGAGAAGGAGAGGACGGGGGTGCGATCGTCTGGTCTGGGGCGCTCGCCGAGTCGTCGGATGTGAGCATTGGCTGAGGAGGGGTGAGGCCGGCGGGCGATGACGGCGGCGGGCTGGAGTGCTGCTGATGTGGCGCGAAGGTGTCATTCGTGCTTGTGTCTGTGGCTGGAGCGGCAGTCTGGGTAGCTTCTGGGGCGGCGGTAGGCCGGGGGGCAGTGTTGGTCAAGTAGGCGAAAGAGAAGGGGTAAGGGCGGTGTTTCGAACGGAGTGTGGCTGCGGGTTGGGAAGCGGAGGAAGAGGAAGAGGAGGGGAGAACGGGGCCGGAGATGGATGAGCGGCGAGGGGCGGCAGAGGCGACGCGGGTAGCGGGGTCCGGACGGAAGCGGGGGGAGGGAGAGGAGGGTGGCAGCTTGATCGAGGATGGTGGGCCGAGGGGAGGCTGTTGAGCGGGCGGCGGAGAGGTGCTGAGCGTGAGATCGATGGGTGGGAGGACGACGCGCTTTTTGGGGGCGGGAGAGGCCGCTGCCGGAGATGAGCTGGTGTTCTCTGGGAGAAGGCGCTTTTTGTTGTTGCCTTTCTGCCCGCTTGCGTAGCCGCCCTGAGTGGTATGGAAGCTTGGTGCGTAGGAGAGACCAGCTCCAGCGGAGATGGCGGTGCGTGAAGACATTCCTGAGAGACCTTGCATTGGTCGAGATCTGGACACGCTGGAGATCTTGGTGTGTGCCGCGCTGTATCCCGAGAGCGGGCTCGAGAGAAGCCCGCGCGGTAAGGACGTAGGCTGGGGAACAGTCTGGGGAACGGTCTGGGGGACAAACAGGGGCGAGGAGCTTGAGTGAGAAGCGGTCGGATATTCGGTGCCCCCAGACGGGCCAGCCCTCTGCCAGGGGACGACGGGGAGCTCGTGGCCATGTTCGATTGGTGCGGGATCGATGCGGTTACCGTCATCATCCATCATTTCCAGACGCTGTAGTTCTGCTGGATGTATGTATCAGCCTCTCCATAGAACCGGAAGAGAAGAGGACTCACCACGGCAACGATAGTGGAACTCGAAGATGAACCGCTCTCCATGAGGCCCGGCGATGGGCCTGAAGTGGTTGGAATTGTCGCTCTTGGGAGGTTCGATGACACGGTTGTTGACGGTCCTGAAACTCTGTAGTCAGTGCAAGCCCTCCATGGCGCAGGGGCAAGACTTACTTGACATAGTGTGTGATCCCGTTGCGAACATTACTAGGCGAGACATGGCCATCGAGCTTGACCGACTCGGGCTCTTCCTCAGGCACAGGGGCGGGATCGACACGGCCGCGCTGGACGGAGACGCGGACAGTGCCCAGCTTCATGGACCGATCCTTCAGCTCCGACTTCCTGAAAGCCTTGTCCTTCTCGTCGTCTTGTATGGTTAGCTCACCGTGAAGCAGAGGAGTGTTGGTATAGATGCTTACCTATCTGCACCTCCCCGAAGCAAAGCAAGCCGTTCTCCCAACGGTCGCCCACCTGAACTGCAAAGTCGTCGATGACGTACTCAAAGTACCGACGGCCATCGCCGGGAATGTGCACCTTCTTGCGAATGTAGACGTCGGGCTCCTGGTGAGCGTCGAGCCAGAGGCGCATCTCGAGGCAGGTCGACGTGTAGTAGCGGAAGCCGTGATGCAGGCGAATGTGGATTTGGAAGCGCTCGTCGGTTTTGGCTTCCACATAGCACAGGGCCGTCTGTGACTTGGACTTGGACTCGGATTCCGGGAGCGAGTACTCCATGAAACGCGTCGGGCGCGGCTTGACGCGCCGCAGAAACACCTCGATGAGGTCGTGGATCATGGTGCGAGTTGGACCGAGTGAGGAAGCTTATGGAATAGCCTGGTTGGGTGCGGATGTCTTGGGTAGACGAGCAAGTGAGAGAGTTGTTTGGGTGTGGAGGAAGAAGAGGGAAGTTTTGTAGGGCAGCAGAGGATTTGTTTATATGGATGGTGTTTGCGGTGGCATCGCGACGCTAAGCCTGACTCGGCAGCGTTGAGGCTACTTCCATCACTGCGGCGCATTTTCGCCATTCGCTCGCTCACTGAGCCCATACCATGTTCTCAGCGCTTATCATGGACCGCCCTCGCTTAGACGTTCATCCGCGGCGGATTCCAGAAGTGCGATTGGGGAAACTCGACACCATCTCCGCGCCATCGAGGTCATTCACCCGAAGTCCTGAGAACATTTGACCACAGAGAATCGAGACCTCTCCGCCAGAGGACAACCTCCAGAGCCCCGATTACAACGGCAAGACCGTCGCAACTTTCCAAGGCCCATCTTCAGAATCCCACGCAACCCTTTCTTTCACTGCGTCAAAGGTCAGCATCCTCTCACACGCGACCACGACCCGGGATACAACACTTCACAGAACACCACCAACCCCAACACACAGCTGAGAGTCCATAACTTAAACAGGGGGCTAGAAGGCGCGAGCACAGCTGCATTTTCTCTACGTCACTATGTCACAGCTCCTCCGACGGATTCCCCCCCACCAATCTTCCTTAAACCCTGTGTGTGCCACGCAAACCAAGCACACGTATGTCCACCGCACCCAAGAAACCCGACCAAAAAAACCATATCCGAGTACCAAGAAAATCTTCCCTTGAGTTGCCTCTGATCAACCGGCAACAACGTGCCTCATGTCAACCTTTTACCCTCTTAAGAGAAAAAGAAAAAAAAAAGATCCATCACACCATAGCACTTTTTCTTCTTTTTTGAAAACAACACCCGTACAAGCACACGACATGGGGGTTCCAATACACCAATTGTTCCAATGCAATGTCCCTAACCTACGTAAAAGTTCGGGGCTAAAAGAAAGAAAACAGAAAAGCGGTAAGAGTAATAGTAAAGATAAAGAAGGGAGGGAGCACATGGCGACCGTTTCCCCCCCAAAAGGACCCAAAAGAAAAAACGTACATCTCCTCGTTCGTCTGCATCTTGTTTCTTTCCGTTCGCCCACGTTTCCATCTTCCAACCGGAAAAAGCAAGAAAATAAAAAAAAGGTCAAAAAATCGCTGTTGAATTAAGAAAGGAAAAGATAAAGGAAACAGGAGGGTGTGGTTGTAGAAAGGCAATGCAAGGAACATAAGGGTAAGTCGAAGTAGAAGTTAAGGGCAAGCCGACCTAAAAACCACTTCAAAGGCACCTCGAACGCGCGCACGCTATGCCAAGGGTAAATCTCATGCAAACGCAGTACGGACACCGACAAAAAACCCGAAGCCAAATTGAAACCCAGCGTTGGAAGTAGCAAGGCACCAGGGCAACTGCAAACAGCAACAGACTTGTATGAATCTGCGTGCGGTAGTTGTGTGAAGAGGTTGATGATGTGTGGAAATGCCAACAAGCAGCATGCCAATTCAAAGATACCTCTCTACCTAGCCTTACGGAGCAGAAGAACCAGAGGTACAAAGGTACAAGAAAGAGAAAACGGGACACAATAAGCCAAAGCGACAACAAAGCGACAACACAATATGGACAAAACGGATAGAGCCATACTGCAGGGTGCGGTTCTTCTAAGCAAAGTTGGGGGTCTGTGTGTATGGAGTGTGTGTGTGGGTGGGTTTGGGTATCTGGATCAACGGGAGTTGGTTTATTAAGGGGATGGAAAGACGACCAGACAGAGATCCGGAGAAAGGGTATCTTGGAGAGAAGAGACAACGTTGCGAATCGTTCCGGATCACTCGTCGTCCTTGTCCGACGCAGCCGGCAGGTTCTTCTTGTCTTCACTGCTTGGGCTCGGCGGGCTGACGATCGTAACGGGCGTTGGGAGCGGCGACTCCGGTCTGTCGTCATCCTTGTCCTGGTCCGCCTCCATCATGGTTGTTTCACCATCCTCATCCGAGTTTGTAGCATCAGGGTCGGCATCGGCATCAGCATCCGGCATCGGTTCGTCAGCGTCCTCCTTTTCCGGTGGCGGGCTGGGCAGCGCCGTCCTCTCCCCGTCCGAGCCAGGCTCCGTGTCCGGTTTCGTGTGCTCGGAGTCTGCCAGGGACTCCGCTGTGCCCTCTGTGTGCGACGTGCCAGGCCGAGAGTCTGTACCGTTACCGTGGTCACCCTCGCCGTCTTTGGCGGCGCTGGGCTCTTCCTTGATCGACTCGTCAACGCTGCTACCACCCTGCCGCGCCCTTCTCTGCCTCCGACGATTCCGCTCATCGCCGGCATTTTCTCTTCTCCTGCGGATCCGCAGGCTGTCTTCCCTACCAGGCACTTCGGAGACTTCGTCGCCGCGGAGGCCTTGCAGCATGACAGCAGCGCGGTCGGCAATGTCTTCGCCTTCGCTGGTCCCGCCGTTCCCTTCACCCTTCTCCTTCTCCTCTCCCTCGCCAGCGTCGGCACTGTTGTCGCCTGAGGCAATACTGTTCGGGCTGAGAAGGCCATTGGCCCCAGCGCCGCTGGCGCCTTCGCCTTCGCCTCCCTCGTCCGGAAGCTCCCCGCTGGTCACCCGAACCTGGTGACGGTCCTTGAGACGGGCGCGACGGCGACGGTCGCGCTGATCGCGAGCCTGGGGTGCAGCAGCACGCAGCTTCTCGAGCAGAGTGTCCATGGCACCCGTGGAAGCAGGGCTGAGCAGCGGACCGTCCATTGTCGGAGAACGCGGGGCTTGCTGAGCCTTGCGGCGCATGGCCTCCTCGTTTCGGCGACGGGTCTCCTCCCACCTGACGTTCTTCTCCTTGGATTTCTAGAAGATATCGTCAGTACACGTGAGTTCGTACAGGGCAATATGCAATCACTTACCTTCCACTCCATTACAAACACCGCCAACTTTGCGAAGAACTCCCTCCTTGCGTTATCATCCGTCGGGTCTTCGCCATAGAACGTCAGAATGTCATCATACGTCTTCTTCATATTCTCAGCGTAGTCTCCCATCGCCTCAGCCTTGCGACGGGCGTCCTTCATGCAGCGCTGCACAACGATGCTAACGCGATCCTCGGGGTGGAACTTCTTGGGATCACTGAGGTTGCCCGAATCCAAGCTCATTTGGACGTTCTTGATGTTGTCAATGTACTTCTTGGCATCCTGGCTGAGCTGCTCGACATTAATCTTCTGCGCGGGGATGACGCCAGAGATCTCGTCGATGAAGCCCTCCCACTCAGGGTACTGGGTGCGCACAATACGCTCGACGAGATCGGCGAACGTGGACATGTTCTTGTCGTCCTTGACCATGCCAAGACGCGCGAGCGACGACAGCTTGAAACCAGTCGCTTGCTTGTTCGCGTCGTTCATGTAGTTACCAATATCCAAGATCAGACCAAGGACATTCATCAAGGCCACGGAATCGCGCAGAGAGTCGGAGACGCGGACGACTTCCTGGAGCTTGGTGAATATCTCGTCGTACTCCTGCTCGTATGTTCTCGTCAGGTCGAGAGCCCGCATACGGGACTTCCAATAGTGATGCAATTCATAGGCAGTGAACAGATAGATCTGGTCTTCTCTGGTGAGCTCCGACGGGTCCGATTCGCGCGTTGCATTGGCGGCGTCCGGCCCAGTCCAATCCTTGGCGTATGGCGCCATCTGCTTCGAGACGTTATCA
This sequence comes from Dothiorella sarmentorum, assembly GCA_023082095.1. Classification (NCBI taxonomy): domain Eukaryota; kingdom Fungi; phylum Ascomycota; class Dothideomycetes; order Botryosphaeriales; family Botryosphaeriaceae; genus Dothiorella; species Dothiorella sarmentorum. The sequence goes on along the minus strand of JAJMVL010000168.1, from coordinate 37,491 downwards.
GGAATGACGCAGAGCTCGTTCCTCTGCAAGAACTCCATGACAGCGTCGTTCTCCAAGATAGGCTTGTCGCAGTGAATGATCATGCGCACAATATCTTCCACGCCGAACTGGTTGAACTTGGCGAGCGAAACGTGGTAGGCCTTGATGAGGTCATTCGAAATGAGCTGCTTCTTGTTGTTTTTGGCTGATTGCTTCTTGCCAATTTGCTTGATCTCCTTGGCCAAGAACAGTTTCTCGACTTCATCAAGCACACCCTTCTTGGACAATTCGCGGTACTTCTCTTCCTTGGCCTCGTACGTTGGAGTATGCGAAGCCCACAGCGTGACCTGCGTAGTGTCGACCTTGTCCCAATGCAGCGCCTTGAGCTTCTTCTTCGGCCGTGCCACAGCAAGACCAATCTTTTGCGCGCCTGCATAGTTAGGCTGCGGCAAGAAGCCGGGCCCACGGCGGCCACCAGGAAGCGGCGGCGCGCCAGGTGGCGGCGGAGGCCCTCCACCAGCAAAGCCAGGCATCGGCGGGGGCGGAGGCGGGCCACCACCACCAAAACCAGGCATCGGCGGGGGCGGAGGCGGGCCACCACCACCAAAACCAGGCATCGGCGGGGGCGGAGGAGCGCCGCCTCCAAATCCGGGCATGGGAGGCGGAGGCGGAGGCGGAGGAGCACCTCCGGCAAAACCAGGCATAGGCGGCGGCGGTGGCGGAGGAGCGCCTCCGAACCCAGGCATCGGCGGCGGAGGTGGAGGAGGAGCGCCTCCGAACCCAGGCATGGGCGGCGCGGGCGGCGCGCCATCGACGCCAGGCATTGGTGGCGGAGGAGGAGGCGGAGGACCACTGAACTTTCCTTCGCCATCCGCAGGCGTAGAGTCGCCTTCCACTCCGGGTTGAGTAGGTCCAGTTGTAACTCCGTCTCCTTCGGCATCTCCCTCGTCGTCGCTGTCGCCCAGCCTCTTGACCTTTGAAGCAATCTCTCCGAGAAGAGCGCCTTGCTGTGTCGAGGAGATCTTCGGGCGTCTGAGTTCCACAAGACGCGGCTTTTCCACAATCATGCCTTCATCTTCCTCATCAATATCCGTGTCATCGCCAGCAGGCTTCTTCGGGAGGGGCTTGCGGTTGACGGTTCCAAAGAAGCTATTAGTGTAGTCGGCGCGGGAGAAGTCTTGGTTGCTACGTTCGGCCTCCTCTTCTTCGTAGCCATCCATCTTCTCACGAAGCTCGCGCAGCTTGTCTCCGGGTTCGACTGCCTGCCACACCTTACCCTCAAGCTTGGCTGCGGTCTTCGCACGCTCCAGGGACATCTCCAACTTGTCGAGGAGCTTCTCACGGTCGAGAATGCCCTGCATGAGGGCTGGGTCAGTCTGGCCGAGCTGCTGGCCATCCTTACCCTTCCTCGAGGCAGCAGAAGCAGCAACGTCTTGAGCATCACGCAGCATGAGATACAGCTCTCTCGTCTCAAGCTCGTTCCGCTGGAGTTCCTTAGCGCGCACGGTCTGTAGATCCGAAAGCTCAGCCTTGAGGTGCTTGATCTGTCTTCCACGGAGCTCAAGCAGATCCGCTTGCTCTTCCAATTGCTTTTGCAGCTTGCCCACAACCCCATCGGCACCCAGCTCGAGCTGAGCGCGCATCTCATCGCGCTCAGCAACCGCCGCATCAGCAATCTGCCGCACCTCAATGGCTTCATCCCGAGCTTGACGTGCTTCAGAATCGGTGTAGAGTTTGTCCAACAGACTCTGCACCGTGAAGTTCAGACTTTGCTTAAGATCCATATCGGGCAGGCGGCGATCCATGGCAACGTAACTGAGCATTGAGTCGACAAGCTGGAACAGGCGGAGCCGGTCCTCTCCCTCGTTGTCCCTGATGAGTAGCAAGTGCTGCATGGCAGAGAGGAAGTAGTCCTGCGCTCTTGTACCGTGGATCTTGTTTTGAATGGCGTCCACAATCTGGCTCGGGTCGCTCATGTCCTTGACTTCGCCCTCAATGCTGTCCACCATGCTGCTGTTCTCCCTCTCCAGCAAGTCCTCGTAGTCGATGGCCTCATTCGTCCGATATCTCTCGATCTGCTTGTCGATGACATCGTACTGGAATCCCTCCATCTTGTTCAAAATACGCTTGATACCGCATGCCGTAAACTGTGCGCGCAGATGCACGCGCAACTGGATATCCCTTTCCGGCGCATCGACTATCATGTTGACAAGGAACAGCGAGGCGACAGCGTACTCCATGAGCAGGTTCTCGAAGCCAATACCACCGCTCCTGGCCTCTTCGCTGGCTCCCACCAGACTGCCCATCTTTCCACGGCCATCAACCGTCACCTCCACAATACGCATCCAAGCATCGAATCTTCCGTTTTCTCCTTGCTGCGCTTTGAGTTGATCCAATGCTTGCAAAACCTTCTCGTGGCCATGACCATTCGCCCAGTGGCACAGGAAAGTGAGGACTTCGCTGACGAGCTTCCTGGTGTTGAGTCTTGGGGAAATGAGGGAACCTGCGAGCGAAGTGACGATTTGAGGGTAGGCCAATGCGTTATCAGCGCCATATTTGTTGTTCATGAGAGCCTTCAAACACTTGACGATATCGTACTCGCGGTCGAGGTCTTTGTCCTGGCTGCTCTGGGAGCCTATTGGAGCGGAGGGGCCTTGGCCTTGTCTGCGGTTGATCTTGTTTAGGACGTTGGTGAGCGCAATCTGGCCCTGCGCTTCTACGAATGCCTTCACCCATCCAATCGGCTGTGTGCGCAGACTGACGCTCAAAGACTGCAGCTGTTTTGCCGTGATTGAGTTGTCCAGCACTTTCCGGACGTACCATTCCGGGCTGCCTTCTTCGTCTGCGCGGCCGAGAATGCCCGCTCCATCCACGCTGAACTGCGTTTGCCTAGCGTTTTGTCTCCTTCTTTGCTCGCCTTGCCACTCTGCTAGCCGGTCCTGGTGTACCAAGGTCCACTTCTTCGATATCGGATACGCCTCCATCTGCCTCCTCGCCTGCTCCGGCAAGCTGTTCCACCCACGTTTTTGCATGAGTGTCATGAACTCTTGTTCGATCTGCCGGTCGTCGTTGGGCCGTTGGAGGTGGAAACCTGCTGGATCGAACGAGGCCGCATTCGCTGGGGCCATTGCCACTGACCCGGACCTCCCGTTTGCGTTCATGGCGGGGAACAAGGTGTGCTGGTTCGCGTCAAGAGACGCAAAGCCGTGGTTGGCGATGCTCATCTTGGTGTCCCTGTGCCCAGAGCGATTCGAATATACGCTTGCTTGGTCTGACGAGGTGCGGGTGTTGTACGAGGATTCGGTCGGCGCATAGGAGGAGTGGCCGTGATTAATCGGGGAGTAGGGCCGCCCAGAGCTTGTACTCGGACGGGCGTTTCCCCACTGCTGCATGGACACGCCCCTATCGCCTGGCTGACTCGAGGCCATGGCGTGGCCCGAGGCGTGTGGCGGAGGTCGCGGGGGGACGGCCTTCCCAGCCGGCGGCGGGTCTGAAGGATTAAAGATGGGGTACTGGTGGAAGTCTCCCCCGGGTTTGTTCAAGTGATGGGGCAGCGGCTCGCGACGCGCTGCGGCGGCGGCGTCTTGTGGCAAGAAGTCGACGGCGACCGGGGAGCGGCCATCGGGGGGCACGCTGTCATAGGGTATGCTAGTCAAAACGCCAGCAGTCTGGAGATGTTCCGGGAGGTATGATATGGGGCGCTGGCTGGGGGAACTGTTGACAGAGTTGACGGAGGAGCGATGGCCGTGGCGCGACGAAGCCTGAGGGTTGAGATTTGGCGGCAGGCCAGGCGTCTCGGGCACATCCTCTTTGTTCTTGCGCCGCGAGAAGAACGACTTGCCGCCAGACGACTGGCGCGTCTTGTCGGACATTTCGGGCGGCGGCGCCTTCCTTGGCCTTTGTGTTCAGAGGCCGGGGATCCAGCAGCAAGACGCTGCGGTGGTGTTCTCGGAGGACGGGCAACGCTTGGGGCCCTCGTTTCTGGTGTTCTGTGTCTGGAGTCGACGGCGGACCGCCAATGGGCCGGTCCTTGGGCGCGAATGCACGGATCGAGCGCGGTGCTCTGTGGTGCGGGCGTGCGTCGAGGGCGGAGGGCGGCGTGCGGCAGGCGAAGAAAAGGGCGCCTCTCTCGCGGGCGTGGTCGGTGGTCGCGCGGGCTCTACGGGCGACAGAGGCTCGAGGTGGAGGAGAATCTCAGCGCTTGGGCGCACTGCAGCATGGCCTAGGTCGTTTTGCCTTTTCTTCGTATAGGGATGCGCGTGGAAGAGTGGAGGCCAGTGCAGGAGGAGCATTCACGTTTCAGGAGGTCAAGGTGGCCGGGCGTCGACAACCCTGCACATTATTGCGCCCGGCCTGTGACATCCGCGAACGCGATCCCTCAAACGCCGTCCACCGCCTGCGCGTCGCATATGTGCGTCCAGAGCCGCACCCGTCGTGAGACCTCAAGCTGACTCTGACTCTGACTCTGACCGTGGCCGGCCTGCGCGACCGCCAGCCTCATCAGCTTCAACCTCAGCCTCAGCCTCAGCCTCAGGCAGCAGCAGCAGCGACGTCTATGCTTTGAGCTTGAGCTCCTACAGCTGCGCTGATTGCGCGTCAGCACGTCCAGACACGGACACGGCCTGCTTGCGACCGCCCTGGCCTACTCTACTATTCATAGCTGAACATCCTCTCTACTACCCGTCGCCTCAAGCCGCGAGACGAGCGCTCGCCCCATCACTCTCACTGCTCCCGTCCATACCCCAGCCGCCATGGCCGGCTTATCCTTTATCAAGGTATGCATGGAATCCACTTACTTATCGCGTCATGGGGGCACAATCTCCCACCGGTCATGCCCGTCATCTCATCTCCCTCCTGGAGAGCCAACAAAGCGCAGCCCTGAGATGCTTCTGTCATGCAGTCAACAACAGCAGCACCACATCTCTGCAGCCAGCTAACAACCCCCATCCGTAGACCATCTTCCTCCCCCTCCTCGCCGCCGCCCTCCTCTACACCCTCATCTCCTTCGTCCTCCTCCCGCTCCACCGCCGCTACATCCGCCGCTACCAGCACTACCTCCCGCTGTCCGCGCCCCCGGGCGCATCGCCCACCTCCACCACCGCCTCCTGGCTCCTCGCGCGCCTCTCGGACGCCTACGCCGCGCTCGCGCACCGCCTGCCGTTCATTGCGACGACGCGGGCAAGACGCGGCGGCACCGCCTCGACGGCCGCCCACTTGTACGATGATGATGACGACGACGATTTCGACATCGAGGAAGGCGAGGGCGAGGGCATGGTTGGGTTCGATCCAGTGGAGCGCGAGGGCCGGCGCGAGGTGCTGGACAGTCGGCGGATTCTGGGTAGTGGTGGTGGTGGTGGAGGTGGTGGAGTTGCTGGAGGATTCGTTGGTGGCGGCCGCGGTGGTGGCCGTCCAGATGAGATGGGCAGGAGCGAGCGGAGGTTGAGTCGGGAATTGGAGGTCGGGTTTAGGGATAGCAGCAGTGATGAGAGCGAAGACGGCGAGGGTGGCGCTAATGGGAGAAGAGGTGACGGCAGGATACTGTACAACGGTGAAGATTGACATGTGAAGAAAGGTACAAACCATTGCGCGCATTTTCACATTCAAACTCGGGCGCAGGGTCTCGTGGCCTGCAGCTTCATGGATTCTATAGTGTGCGGTTCACTTTGTGCATAAATGTAACACATTGAAGGCTGTTCAGGATGGTCTTGCGTGGTTGACCATAGCTCCTTCTCCGGATCTACGTGCGATGGTCAGCGTCAACGCGTCAAAAAGGGTTTGCACAACTGCAAGCAAGATCGGGCACAAGCATGGTGTGGAAGGATTCGTTTGAAATTATCATTCATCAAAAGTTATCATGCATAAAGAAGAGCCGCTTCGGGCCGCCTATCCCCACCTTCTAGGGCAGGTTGAAAATCCCACAAACCCAAGTTTTGCAAGTAGCAAAATCTCCGCACGCTAAACCATATCTCAACCCATCACCTATTTCTTCTAACGCTGGCCGTAGGCCTTGGTGGCGTAATCACCGCCGTGGACGATCAGGTCCTCGGGCCTGTAGTCGTTACGACCGGAGAAGTAGCTGTCAAGAATAGCCTTGGTGCCGGCGGCGTAGCGCTTCTGCGCGTCGATCGAAGTGCCCGACATGTGGGGGACCATGGCGTTACCGCCGCCCCACGGGTTCTTGGCGTAGCGCAGAGGGTGGTCCTTGGGGGCGGGCTGGGGGAACCAGACGTCACCACCGTAGCCACGGAGGTGGCCAGACTTGAGCGCGTCAGCGACATCCTCCTTGACGACGATGGCGCCACGGGCAGTGTTGATGAGCCATGAGCCTACAGACGAAAAACGAATTGTTAGCAGATTCATCAAATTTTTTGAAGGTGGGTTGAGGAGAGAGGGGTCGGAATGCGGGGTTCGGAAGCTGTTTTCCTCGACTTACCCTTCTTCATCTTGGAGATCAGGTCCTTGTTGAACAAGCCACGGGTCTTCTCGTGGAGCGGGCAGTTGATGGTGACGACGTCGCACTGGGCGAGCATCTCCTCGAGGTTCTCAACGCGGCGGCAGCCAATCTCCTTCTCCTTCTCGGCGGAGAGAGGCTGGTAGTCGAAGTAGAGGAGCTCTTTGCAGTCGAACGGCTTGAGACGGCGCAGGACACGCTCGCCGATACGGCCAACGGCAACGGTACCGACGACCTTGTTCTCGAGGTCATACTCGTTCTTGGCAACAGCAGCAACATTCCAGTCGCCGGACTCGATCTGCTCGTGAGCAGGGACGAAGTTGCGGACGAGAGTCAGGATGGTCATAACGACGTGCTCGGCGACCGAGACGACGTTGGAGCCAGTAACCTCGGCGACGGTCACGCCGCCGTTGGTCTTGTTCGCAGCATCGAGGTCGACGTGGTCAGAGCCAATACCAGCAGTCACACAGAGCTTCAGGTTCTTCGCCTTGGCGAGACGCTCCTTGGTGATGTAGCCAGGGTGGAAGCTTTAAAACAGGTCAATTGGGTGAATTAGGCGCAGCGGATGTTGCGGATCAACGTACGGAGTGGTAATGATGACCTCAGCGTCAACAAGCTCCTTCTCGAACTTGGAGGTTTCACCCTCCTTGTCCGAGGTGGTGACCAGTGTGTGGCCCTGCTCCTCGATCCACTTCCGGATGCCGAGCTCGTTCTCAGTCGTTCCGAGAAGCTCGGGCTGCTGCTCGGCGTGGACGCCACCCTGAGAAGCAATTGACGTCAGCACGACGAACAACACCACGCCATGAGGCATTGGGGTGCCAATGGGGCAAACTTACGTCGTAGAGACAGAGAAGAACCTTGCCCTGTTGCCGCGAGGTGGCTGTTAGCGTTCTGACACCCAGGGACGCATGCGGTCGCAGCATGGAGCTCCGGCCGGAAGCCAGGATAGAAGAGGTGGGACGCGCGAGGCGCGAGGCGGAGCGGAGAAATACCATGATGACAATTGATGAAGAGAAGAGGTGTGAGAGTAGAAGCGACTCTGCTGCGGGCGGGACGCAGGTATATATGCAGATACGGGCTGCAGCGTTCCAGGTCAGCCGTCTTGGTCATGGACCGGCGTGTCAGGCCCGGCAGCATGGGGTAGTTTACCTGGTTACGGAAATGACGTCGCAGATGATTACTCAGGTGCAAGTGAAGTGGAGCAAGGCGGACAAGCGGCACTTTTGAGGGCGGGAAAAGGCAGGAGGTGGACTGATGAAGAGAGGCAAGCAAGTCCGAAGCAGGGCTCTTTGACGAGGTATATATATCCATCGAGGCCCACAGGGCGAACGGCGCACCCGTAGGAAGGTTGGTCATCTAGAGGAGCAGAGCCAGCCAGCACGGATTCCCCACTCAGCGCGCGGCCACAAGCTTCTGACGTTGGCAATTTTGAGAGGGGCCAGGAGTACTCCGTCGCGTGCCATGCTCCGAGGGTGGCTTTAGATGCGGGGTCCAGCGCGCATTGGCGAATGAGGCCTTCCCCCCCGCCGGCAGCAGAGTAATTGTCGCGGTCTCGCCGCAGGCGCTGCTCCTATCACTACTGCCTACTGCCCGTCAGCCCGCAAACGCATCCGCATCCCCCGCACACGAGTTCTGCGAGCTTGGCGGCTGTTGGTGGAGGGCAGCCGGAAGCAACAAGGCGCCCAAGCTTCCGCCAGTGCCATAGCTCCTACGCGCGCCCGGCTAGAACCAATTCAGTCACGCCCAGACTTGGAGAAAAGGCGGAGAAGCAGGGAGTGCCCCTCCACGGTCGTGGCACTTTGTTTCACGGTCACCGGTATTGGTGCCCATCTCTCAATGAGGCTCGAGGCTGGAGCTGGGCCCACACAGAAGCAGCAGGCAGGTCATCGCGCGGCGGGCCTAGGTTGACTTCCAAGCACCATCCAAAAATTGCCCTTATTGTCCGCGCTGAGAATCCGGGAGAGCAAGGGAATTCTTGCCCACAATGGCGACGCTGCCCGCGAGTCGTTTTGCGGACTGCCAAGCGCAGCGCGAAAAGCTTGTCTCTTTTTCCCCAGAATCAGGCGGAGCGAATTGCCCGAGTTCTGCGCCCGGGCTGACACTTGAGCCCTCGTTCTGGGCAAAAGAACCCGACCACAACTACCGCGCTATGCCCTCATTGTGACTCTGCCCGCACTGAGTGGCTTTTTATCACGCATTTAGCCTCTGGATGACCCTCCGAGTCCGAACCGTCCCCGTACGCTACGGCGGGCGTGTCACAAGTGGCGCGGGGTTGTCAAAACATGGCTGACGAACAGCCGCACAGCCGCCTCCACTTGTTGCGCACCGGCACACCTCCCGACCCGACATCGCTCCAGCACACCCCTCCCGATCATCACTCGTCATGGTCACGGATAACATCCATCTCCTCTTATTTCCTTTTTATTTCCGCAGCCCATGGAGAATGATAGGACGTAGTCGATTGCTCCCTGAAACTTCCGAGCCTTTCTCGGCCGCCCAAGCCGTCATATCCAAAGCTTTCCTGAGGCTTACGACCCGGCACTGCGTCTACCGGAGATCCCGCCTATCCGATCGGCATCCTACCTTGCTGGATGAAACAGGGCTGTAATAATAACACTGGTGATGCTCGGGAACATGGATTTTCCACGCTCAACTGAGGTAGCAAATTGTATTCCACGTGGCAGAAGTCCAGCTCAGCACGACTGGTGATCTCCATGGCACACCGTAAACTGGATCGTGTACACCGCCAGCGTATCTCCGTTTAATTCCGCTTTGGTATGGATCCCGGCCCGGTGACACAACCTGCATTGCATAATAGATACGTTGCCGGCAAGGCTCATTTTCGGGATACCGAGTGGCGGCACTTACCAGGATCTGAAAGAGCGTCAGGGTCATGATGATGCAGATTCGCAAGCAACATCCTGATTGATACGGATGCGGTTGAGGCTCTTTTGTCGTGCCTGAACCCTGCCTATCGTTTGATGCGTAATCATCAACAAACAAGTGGGACTCCATGTACGTCACGCGTGGCCCGGTACACATTCCGGTGCTCAGACCTCAGCACTACTCCCTACTATGTACTGCGTATGCCCAGGAGCCGATGACTCTCCCATTCCTCTTTTTGAAGTTCTGTCAATACCCTTCTCCTTCTTCCAACAACGCCGCCCTGCGTTCTCGTTTCCGTTGGCAGGCAATATCTCAAGAAGCACGCGGTTGCATTTTGTGTGTCTTGCATTGCACTTCCCTTTTCGAATCATGAGTGCGTCAACACAGCTTATGCCTACGCGTTGCCATGACTTCCAAAGAGCCGTAACGCACTTCCAATTGTGCTTCATTTCTTCAAAGCTGGCTTTTCGTCCTTTTCCTTCCCAAAGTAATTCATCAGCGTATTCGACTGCTTCGCCCCCTCTTCTTTCTTCTTCGTCATTCTCTTCTGCGGAGACTCCTCATCCGCCTTCTTATCCGCCTTCTTCCCCACGTCCAAACACGCCATCAACTCCTCAAACTCCTCTCTCCCGACGATACCCCCACTCGCCTCCTTATGACCGCGCGCGAACGACTCCCCAAGTCTCGCTCGCAACGTCGGGTCCGGTGCCCGATCCGCCACCCCCTTCAACACCTCAATGATATTCACATCCGCACCCCGCGCCCTTGCGCTCCGCGGGACGCGGCACGAGAAGTTCACGCGCCCAGGCAAGTACCCCTCGTTCGCCACCAGCACAACCTCCAGCCTCGCCGCCGCGAGCGTGCCCGCCCAGCGCGTCGCAATGAGCGGATGCACCTGCGCCGCCGAGCTAATCCGCACAACCGCCACCCTCCCATCCGCGCTGAACAGCGGCGGCGCGCGCGCGCACCGCTTCACCTCGGCATGGACCTCCGTCCTCGCATCATGCAATTCGCGGTTCTCGCGCAGCCGCGCCGGGGACGCCTCGGCGTGCGTCAGCGCCGCCCACGCGGCCGCGACGTTGAAGGCTGCGGTGCGGCGCGGCGCGTTGAGCTGCGCGACGGCCTCGTTCAGCACGCCTTTCTTGTGCGTCTTGAAGACGTGCTGCATGTCCGGGAAGGGGGGCTCCCACTTGAGCGCGCTGCCGAGGTCGCCGAGCGTGCCGAGCACGCAGAGCCAGTCGCAGACGGCCGGCACGGCGGTGTGCAGGGCGCTGCAGAGGTGGTAGGTCAGCAGCGAGCTGGTGGCCACGGGCGGCGAGTGGCAGGCCGTGACGTGGGCGGCGCCGGCGGGGAAGTCGTCGGCGGAGGCGGCGAGGTGGTGGTCGATGACCAGCGCCTTGTGCGGGGCGTCGATGACGGGCGGCGATTTCTGGGAGCCCTGGTCGAGGATGAAGATGTAGGCGGGCGACTTGGCGGACATGGCCTGCCGCTCGCTTTCCGTGTGGATGTTGTTGCCTTTCTGCAGCAGGTGGGCGGAGATGAGTTCGGGCTGCAGGCCGAGCAGCACCAGTGTTTTCTGGAGGATGGCGCCGGAGGTGAGGCCGTCTGCGTCTTTGTCGGGGACGATTAGTGTTTTCTTCCCTGCGCTGGCGCTGCCGTGGAGATTGCACGTCAGTCTGATATTTCAACGCAAAAGCGGGCTTTTGTTGCCGAGTGAGGGTCTGGAAAGTGCAGTTGACTAACCATTCAAGAATGATGTCCCTGGCTCGTTCCATCTGGTCCTTGGGGGCAGGCCAGATTATCTCTCCGGATTCATCCTTCAGCGATGGTGTGAGATGATATTCAGGAAGTACCAGTCGAGCCTTTTTAGCTCTGGAGGTAGCCGGCTTAATGTCGCTTGCTGTAGCGGAGCGCTTCATTTCCGGCTCCTCGCTGGCTGTTGTTGCAGCTGTTTTCGATGATGACTTGGGGGTAGTAGATGCCGAGCTTTTCAGCGCCGCTGCCGTCGCCGAACTTGATGCATTCGCACGAGGATTTATAGCAATTCGCGTCAAGCGGCACGCATTGACACGTGCTCTTGCAATGGATTGCATGAGTGGTAGAGTGAGAACGGATGGAGGATGTCCGACGTCAAGGTCTTTGTATATCGCCGCCAAGGGAGTCTGTTGAAGCGTGAAAACCCGAATCGGAGTCGACATGACGTCATCCATAATCCTTTTTATTCACCGCGACCTATCCCGTCCTGTCTCGTCCTATGAAGGTTATTTTTCCTTGCTAACAAGAAGGGTCAATGTATGGAATGGTTCTTTGGAACAAGAACTGTCAAGTCTCTACGATCCTACGGCGTCCTGTCTTGATAAGCCATACAGAGTAGTGGATTGATAGAGCTTACCTGTATCGTCACTCGTGTCGAATTATATGTCAAGGATACTTACAGATACTCTATCTACCTATGCATGAGACTCACTCAACTCAGCAGCATCGCAATCATCAAGGCAACTATGGCCACTACGTATGTATATGCTCAAGTGCTTCTACAACTGACATGCTGGTGTTAGACAATGCATTTTTGGCCTTTTCCAAACTGATTCTCCATCTCTCAATGCACAAACTCCTTTCTCCGCAGCAAGACTCCTTTTCCGCACCCCGCTTTCCCTCGCCGCCTACCCTACATTGTGCGAATGATACTTGCACCCCCTGCTATGCCTCGCATTCCCATACCTCCTTATCGGCTCATACGGCGCCAAGCACAGCCAGCAAAACTCATGCCTACACTGCCTGCACGTCATATGGTCGCACCCCTCATTCTTCTCGATCAGCCACCCACAGCTCCTCCCCGGACACGTCTTCGTCGTCTTCGCCAGCGTCTTCTCCGTCGCGCGCTCCTCGCGGTCCAGCCGCTCGCCGCGCACGCGCCGGTCGAACTGCCGGCACGTCTCGCCGCGGTGCCAGGGCGCCTCGTGCTGCATGCAGAACTGCCGGCCGCACGCGGCGCACGTGAAGATGGGGCCGGCGGCGTCGGTGTCGTGGATTTGGCCGGATTGGCAGGTGGGGGAGAGGCACCAGCGGAAGTTGGGGAGGGTGCTGAGGTGGGCGCGGGTGGCGAGGGAGTCGAAGCTGAGGGGGGTGAACGATGTTAGCAGTGCACGGCGCGGGTATCTTCTTCTCGTGGTTAGTGTTGAGGGCGGGCAAAAGAGCCTTACCGTTGGAAGGTCATGGGGTCGGCGAGCTGCGAGACGTCTGAATGGTTGAGCGAAGCCTTGCAGTCCGGCTCGGGACATTTTATGTGCTCCCAGCCTTTGCCATCGAGCTCGGCAGCAATCCAGGTCCGTACGCAATCAGGGCACGTTTCCCATTCGTGGTGGCATTGTAAGCGTGCTGGATCGGGGAAGTCTGCACAGGCTTTGGACTCGCCGCAGACGGCACATTCCCGCGTCACCAGTAGCAAGTGCGACACCTGGCGGTAGAGTTGCAACGAGTCCTCCTGGTCGACTTCGATCTTGCCGTAGATGGCTCGGCATTTCACTGATTTCTTCTGTCTGATTGCTCGCTGCCGTCGTGGTGGGTTTACGACGGCTAGCGTTGAGGCATTCGAGATCGGACGAGGGTCAAAAAATGGGGATGGTATCCAGCCAGATTCCCCATTCGTAAGTCGGCGGCCATACCACCATCCTGAAAGTCTGTTAAGACCTAACTGACATGAAGTCTGGACGATGCTTACCATCTTGGAGTTTTGTGGGGATGGTAAATACCTCGTTCTCCTCAAAGCTGAGCTGTCCTTGCTCCTCAGTCTTGTATCTCCAAGTTGCCCGATGGTGAACGGTCTCAACTTGTATCTGGCTTTCGAAATCCTTCCACTGTCTTTGGGTGGTGGCATTGGACGGGTCCTTGAGAGTTGCATCAGATTCGTCTGTGTTCAAAGGTTCAGGTTGTTGTGCTCTTTTGACAGGCTCGTATGGGATTGCTTCAAAATGCTTATCCGACGGAGGCTGCTGGTTTGCATTAGATAGCCCTGATGGGGATTCTGTAGATGGTGATATCGGTTTCGAAAAGTTGGGAGCATTGATTCGGTCCTCGCCCGGGCCGTAGCTGTGTAATCCTCGGACAGGCTTCCTATGGACCGGCGGTCTAGATACAAGGGAAGGAGAATCGTCATGTTTTAGAAGTGTAACTTGCGAAGTGGAGAGCAGCCGGTCCTGCTGAGGTTTGTAGTCCTTGCTGTTACGGTCTGCCAACGGGCGGAGTTTCTGTGTCAGCATGTAAAAGAGGTGTCTCGGCCGTGTTTGCGTCAGGTCCTTGTCGTCGAGTGCCGAGCCGCTGTCGCGACTGAATTCCTGGAATGCATCGAGAGGACTGCATCTGTTTATATCAATGGAAGATGAGGGACTCGATGGCTCGAGCTGCTTCGACCCTAGGTCCTGGCGAGTAGCGAGAAACGAGTCGCCAAGGTTCATGGAGGCTGCGTGGGGTCTTCGATGCGAGTCGACTTGGAGGCCGGCGCCGGCACTCCACCAGGTCAACAGAGAAGGAGATGATTGCAGAGTCATTATCGCAAAGTCATTGTAGAGTGAGAAGGGACAAGAGCAGCCGACTTGAAAGGGATAACAGACGTTAACGTGTGACTTATCCTAAATTTGGCCTGGAGGAGCCCCCAACACAGCCGCGGGGAAGAAGCGGACATGGCGCTGACCCCGGATAGCCTTGCTCCCTTGCGTGATCCGGCTGCGGGCTCCCCCAAGGCCGACCCTGAGGGAAGGGCTGAGACGCAGCCTGTCCAATGGACACTGTATGCATGCAGCATGCCAAGCGAGCACGAGGACAGCTGACAATAGGCCGGTGTGCTCGAATGTGGTAGGTAGTGCAAGGCTGACAAGCAGGCGCAGCTTAAATTAGCACCGCACGTGACTGGGCGATTCCGGGGGAGCTGATTTTCCGGCCCGTAGTGGATCCTGGACCTCCAAGGTGCTGCGTGCCCGCGTTCTGGCGTCTCGGGCGACGTGTCTGACCACTGACGCCAGCTATCTCCGCCATCATGGCCGCCGAGGCTCCCGACCCCCGTTCCTTCCAGACATGCGACGATGCCTTCCAGTATCCGGTGCCCGTCGTGAGGAAGTTCGAGCAGCAGCTCCGGCATAATGCCGACGACAATCGAGAGAAGCTGCGGTCGCTGGTTGGGTCGGTGACATCCCTGAATGATTGGCTGAAGTGCATCGCTGACGGAAGAGAACTGCAGCGCAAGCTACCGCGACCTGCTGGGAACTGCCGAGCGTATTATTGAAATGGATGGCCAAATGCAGCACGTTGAGTCCACGCTGGGCTTGATCGGCCAGAAATGCAACTCGAGGAGGGTAGATAAAATAGGCAAAAACTACCAAAACCTCATCAAATTCTCGCGCACCCTTGGTCAGTCACTTGCCCATCCGCCTGCTGTATGTTGGTGCTGATTTGTCCCGGTTCAGATGCGGAACGTTACTCGTTCGCCGCCCAGCTCGCCGTTCTCCAGACCTGCCCCACCGTCATCCGCCGTACGCTGAAGAAAGGCTCGACTTTGCTTGCTGCAAAAATCCTTGTCATCTCCCGCCTTCTGCACAAGAACCTTGCACAGGCCGCCAATGCTCCTCCCTTTGTCGAGTCTCTGAAAAACCAACTTGCTTCGTTGCGACGAAAGCTGCTGCATGCCATTGACAAGCACTTCTCGCGCTTCAACTCCGACTCCCAAGATGTTCTCGAAAGCATGTGCGCTTTCTCCCTGGCGACAAGCTCCACCCCCAGCGATGTTTTACGCCACTTCCACCATATCCGCCTGGAGTCCATCACACGACTTGTCGAAGAAGGCCGCAATTCGCAAGAGCACCTCCCACGCGCCCTGAAGTTGTATGTTCGGACTCTGGTCGACACGCAGTCCATATTTCCCAAGCGTCTTGCCGATGCTCTCGTGCGTTTGAAAGCAAGGCCTTTGCTCCAGGATCAGGAAATCCAAGCCATCGCCGAACTCAATCTCGACGTGCACGAGCGATGGATTGCCGACGAAGTGAGAAACTTCACCCCCTGGCCCAGACACGACGAGCTGTCCAAGCCAGACGCGGAACGGCTGCTGAAAGCTTGGGCAAGGCAAGCCGTCAAAGCCTTCCTCGACAGCACCCGCGATGTGTTGGCCGCGCAGGAAGACCCGAAGGCTGTGCTCGGCATGAGAAGAGAGATGCTCGAGACTTGGCTGTCGTCTAGCAATCGTAGCCTCGGTGTGGATCCATCAACCGTTCTAGATGACCTACGGGATGTTATGAACGAGCGCCTCCGCGCTCTGCTGACTGACCGCGCAACGCGACTCAGCTTGGTGACAGCTGATCTTTCGAAAAGGTTGGAGACGTGGAATAGTAACAGTGGACGCTGTGTTACGTCTCTTTGGGATGCCTCTACCACCTCGATTGACACGTCCAACGGCGCACCTACGTTCAAGCGAGCAGTAATCGAAAGGAGCCATGGCCTCGACCACTCTTTGCTGTCCCTCATCACGACATATGACCAGTGGGCGCAATCCTTGGGGGAGGCCTATGCCGTCATCAAGGAGATGAAGGACACCAAGTGGGACGACGATCTCAACGGCGACGACCAGGACGACGACGACGACCTCGAATCCAAGCAAGCGCTGCTCAGTGAAGATGACCCCCGCTCACTCGAGGACGCTCTGAAGGAGGCGCTCACGACTGCCTTCGCCAAATTGCAGAAAGACGCCGAAGCCTTGGTGTCCACCACCCTCTCCGGTTCCGAAGACGCCTCCTCCAAAGCCATCCTGCTTGTCCGCGCTCTCCGTGAAGTCAGCCAGCGCTTGGGCGGCCTGTCAACCACAAACAGACGCACCATCACCTCCTCGGCAATCTTCCCCGCCTCAGTCACAGAACCACTGCACCTTTCCATCTCAAAGGTCGTCATCAACTCGCCCATCTCGGTCTACAAGAGCTCGATGGACAAGTTCGCCCGCTCACGCCGAGCAAGAGCCAGGGTCCTCTGGGAAGGCACCCCGCCCCTCCCCGCTCAACCGTCCGTCGGCACCTTCAAATTCCTCAACACGCTGAGCCAAGAGATGGTCGCGCGCGGCGGCGATCTGTGGTCGCCGGGCGCCGTCGGCGTGCTGAAGAGGGAGATTTCCAACGAAGCTGCCGCGGTCGTGGGCAAGTGCGTCGACGCGATCGAGGACGCGAGTGCGCCTGGGAAGGAGGACGACGCAGAACAAGATGCAGAAAAGGAAGACAACGCCGCCGACGTCGCCGACGACGCTGCCGCGGCCGGTGATGGTGATGACAAGCCGCCGACGGAGAAGAAGAAGAAGGCAGAGGGTCCCAGCGCCGAGGTGCAGAAGGACAAAGTCACGCACCTGCTCTTTGACGTCTTGTTCCTGCAGCGCGCGTTTGGGGGGCAGCAGCAGAAGAGCGTGGAGCAGCAGCAACAATCACCACTGGCAGCGCTGGAGAAGCGGTTGCAGGAAGCTGCTGGAGCCGATGGGCCTACCCTTGAGCGTCTGAGGAAGAACGCGGGGGATTTCTGGCGGAAGACTTATCTGCTCTTCGCTCTACTCTCATAACAACGATGTAGAGGTTTTTGAGAAGACAGTTTTTTTGTTGTTAATGTCTCCAATCCATCCTGGTGAACCCTTTTTATCGCCGGAGTGTTAAGCTACTTATTCCTTTGTTGCCTGAAGTGTTTTTGTATTACGCAAGCCCTCCTTTCAGCATGAATTCAAACACTCAAACCTAAATCGCAGTATCCCAAGTCCCCGATTCCCGAATATCCCAATCTGGTTTTTCTTTCTTCTTTCCGTTTTGCAGTCTTATCAAAAGTCCCGTACTCAGCCGCCCCTCCCAATTCCGCCTCGCGGACGCCTTGTCAGCACTATCCATTTAACCAGGCTGACACCTGCCAGGACCCTGATATCATCCATCCGTAGTAGAGCACCGTTCCAAACCCAGTAGACCGGCAAAGACAATCCGAGAATCCGCCTCGCACAGCTTTTCTCCATCCCTTTCTCTCCCATTCGTTCTCTTTTCTTCCCCCAAGCATAATGCGACCAACCACACCACTGACCGTGTTCTTCCCCCTACTCCGCCCTACCATCCGCGTCTCCGCCCTGCTGCCTCGTCCTCGATGATGCTCGCAGCGACCACGGGAAACGCCGCGTCGTCGGGCGAGCTGGTGCATTCGACGCGCCACCACCACCACCACCACCCCTACCAGCCAGCGCAGCAGCCTCGCCCTCACGAACCCCTCCTCTCTCCCGTCTGTTGAGTGCGAAGTATCCAGCCGCCCGCTGCTCTTGTTCTGCCTCACGTTGAAACCACGCTGCCGCTGCCGGTTGTTCCCATTCCCGTCGCTGCTGCCTCTCTTCAGCCTGGCGACGCAACCTCTCCAAAAGCTCACGTTCCTGCTGCAATTGGCTCGTCCGCCGCTGCGAGTCCTGACGCTGGTGCTCACACAGCTCGCGCTCGAGCTTTTCGACCTCGGCCCAGACGTTGCTGGTGTTGCTGGAGGTGTCGTCATCCTCCGTTTCGTCAGCGGAGACAGAGGCCGACCTCGTCGGCGAGCGGTTGTCGCTCTGCTTTGCTCCCGCCGGCTTGTCGTCGAGGGAGCGGGTGCGCGAGAGGGTCGTTGGACGAGGCCGCCACTGTTGTGGTGCTTGTGCTCTTCCTCCTGGCGCCATTGTCGGTGGGTTGCTCGGTCTGGCGCGCTGGCGGTGCATCCGAGGCTCGCGCGTTGGAGTTGGGGTGAATGTCACGCCGTTGCTGTCTCTGCGGTTCCACGGTTGCGGATGCTCCGCTGACGGCTCCTCGTCCTCCCATTCCGACTCCTCGGCTCGGCTGTAGGGCTGGTTGCGCGGACCACGAGGCTTGTTGTTGCTGTAGCTCACCGCCGCCGGGAAGATGATGCGCGGAACCGCTGAGCCGTGTCCGCCCGCTCCACCTGCTACTCCTCCGCGAATCGGTGACGGGGACGGAGACGGGGATGGCGTCTGCGACAGCGAGAGCGAGAGGTCGGTATATGGGTGGTGGTAGCGCGGCGGCGGCTGCGTCGGCGTCTGCGTCGACTTCTTCTTCCTCAACGTCCACTTCTGTAGCGACGACGTTCGCTTCTCTGACGGCGGAGCCGCACGTGGCCCGAGTATCTGTCGTTGGTGTTGTCCTGGTGTAGACGGCTGCACTGACTGGGAGTCTCGCTGGTTGTGCTTGTGCCACCGCCGTGGGAAAGGGGATAAACGGCTTGTCAGTGAGCGCTTAGGGGTGATTTGGTCGGCCACTGCCGCCCCCGCCGCTGTTGTTGGCAAAGGCGGGTGGTTGAACTCCATGGGGAGAGGACCAGGCGGCGCAGTTGATGGCCGGACGGTGCTGTTGCTCGATACAGAGCAAGAGCGAGCACGCGGAAACGGGCGTGGGCTGTGTTCTGATGCGATGCGCGGGGTTGTGGGCATAGGGGCCAAAAGTGGGCTGATGCCCATTGGCATGTAGTCTAATGGTCTGTATGTCAAAGAGTTATCTAGATCTTTGCCAAAGTGTGGGCGGGTTGCAAGACTCACGCGATGCCCTGGCGCCGGGGGGCTGGGTGGCTTCCTGCTGGTCGGGGTACCTTTGCTGCTCGACCAAGCGCTCCAGGTCGTCGGCGAGTGCTGCGGCTGCCTCGCGGTAGTTTGTCCTCACGGGCCCGTACAGTGCGATGACACACCGCATGCCGTGGCGGCCAACGCGGTGCCATTGGAGGAGCTTTGCACGAATGCCGCCGCTCGACACGGTGCTGGCGATGACGTCGAAGTGGCTGCTGCTGGACGCGTCGATGCCTGCGGGAACAGAAGAGGCAAAGAGCCCATAGGCGCTGGCTGCGGATGAGGTCAATGACGGCGCGTTGGGGCCGAAGGGGAGGGAGAAGTCTGACCGTAGATGCGATTGCGGACTGTTTCGTCGATTTGCGACATGATGGACATGTGGCGTGAAGGTGGAGGGGGAGTGTGGGTGTTGAGGAGGAAGTGAAATTTGAAGTGTGGTGATCGGTGGTGGAGGCGGAGGTTTGCAAGAACACCTTTCAGGAAGGCGCGACAGGATCCTGAGTGACCGAAACAAGCAAGCAATATCTTCTGTCTACCGTGAGGGTCCAGTTTCATCATTTTATTTAGCACACTTGCGTGTGTACGGTCACTTCTACTCATGTGTATTTTCCCACATCAACTAGATGAGAATGCAAATTTTTTTTTTTTTTTTGCAAAAAACCAGGTCAGATGTAGTTCACAACAAACCATAGAGCACCAAGCATTATAAGCCTCTCTTTCATTGACTGTTACAAGCTACCATAGGCAAAGTCCGTACTGTACTGTGAATGTCCGCCCTGAACTTCCCCATTTCCACAGGCCGCAATATTCTGTACGCAATCCTGACAGTACAACAGTCTCCTTCTGCCTCCTGCGACTCTCTAGACAATACAAATAGTGTTGGCTAAAGCTCCTCCTCCTCATCATCCGGCCCCGTGATCTCCTCAATTCCGAATACGGTATACCGCCTGGCCATAGCGTAGATGAGCTTGCGACTGGGAAAGCCGGTTCCCCTTAGCACAGCATCCTTCCGTCGTGTCAACCCCACAATCAGCTTGAGCTTGGGGAAATGTACATGACCCGTAGAGTACTCAGTGAGCATTTTGTCTAGCTCTACGCGGTCCCAAGCGAGCGTGTACGTAACAGTTCGCGCCAACTGGTTCGCCGCCGGATCCCCAAAGGTGCACCACCAGACCGGATCGTCACGTAGGCGGAGTTCTTGCAATGAGTCTGGAAGGAAGGATGCGAGTGTCCTGACTTCTTGCTTGCTTTGATCGATCAGTACGTGAGGTGATATCTCTAGCGTCTTGAGCTTGGACAGGCCTTTGAGCGAGCCGATGCTGCCACGAAGCCTCAGAGCATAGATTATGGAGAATCCCCGCATGTTGAGATAGTTCAAAAACATCTGGTGTCTGTCGTCTTCTGTGTTACCTCCCTGCACCCGGAACTGAGTGTCTGGTAACATCCCCTTGTCGCTGAACGAAATCGCCAGGCGCAGGTGCTCGAGATTAGCCAATGTGGAGTTCGAGCCGTCCACATTAGGATTGGGAAGATTTTCAGTGCGCATCTGCCCATCAAGTGCCTTCCGCAGTAGGCATAGATCCATGTCGAGCTGAGTGTCGAAAAGCTTGTAAAGCCACAAACTCAATCCCAGGTCCACGTCAAGGGAGGTAACATTTGGAGTGAGCATCAGAAGAATCTGTAGCTCTTCGATGAAGAAGGGAGTCATGGTGAGCTTCAAGTTAGTAAGGTTCTGAATAGTCGGAAGCGTCCAAGGGCTCAGGCCTGCGAAGCCTCTGAAATTCAAGCTTAACCTGCGAAGTTTGGGTAACAACGAGAGTTGCTGTATCATGCTGTCCTCCAAGACCTGGGATTCCGTCAGAGAGACTTCGGCAAGCTGGTGCATCCTCGAATAGCCGAGACCGCGCGCCCATTTGCTCGTCACAAGGCCAGTGAAAGTGAGAGAACGCAGGCCCGGACAACTGTCGAGTAGCTGCTGCAAGACGGAGTGGAACCTGCCGGGTCTGAGGAAACGGGCGTTGCAATTCCTCGAGTGTGATTTTTGTTGCTTAGCAAGCTTACAGCCGCAGCTGCAGTCGTGAGTATCCTGGTTCTCAACGGGATCTCCAAGCTCAGCCTGAGGTACGCGCACGAAAGTGGCAGTGTCGATTTGCCTGTAGGAATGCAAGCGAACATGCCTGACTGCGGAGGCGAGAGTTGTCGAGTTGTCGAGTAGAGATGCGAGCTGGGCCATCTTTCGGAACTTCTCCCACATTGGGACGCAGAACTTCAGCGTGATGTGCTCGACACAGGCGTTGCTGGCAGGGGCACAAAGGGCCTTGCATGAGAGTGCGACGTTGAGGAGATCTGAGAGCGGGAGGTATTGGCATATTGCGAAGTGCAACTCCGAAGGCAATTTTAGAAGTTCCATGGTGTAGGCGTGCAGAGTGTGAAACGGAGTGAAGGATCGGTGGAGGTCGGCGTGTGACGTTTGCGTTGCGCGAAGTGGAAGGTCAAGTGTGTGGACAGAGTGAGCGAGGTGCGGAAAAGAAGAGATGTTAGGTGTGGCAGATGGGCTTCTGTAGGCCGCCACGTCTGCGCTAACCCAAACAGAGAAATGGGGAGAGTGTTGCACTGCTTTTGCTCGTCGATTCGTGGCCCAGCCGAGTGCTGTTTGGGAAGGAACGGGCCTTCCAAGGACAGCCGCGGTGAAGTGTGTGACAACGCCTGTACATGAACCCACCCGCTGTTTCCTGAGAGAAGTCCGCCTGCTTCACACTCCAGACTACAACTCTCGTCCACTCCAGGCTCCTCGACCGAGCTCAGATGAACCGTACGATATTCTCTCCGCACCCCTGGATATGCGTTTTTACCTCCATACCAAACGCCTGCGAGTTCTCCACCGAAATAGAAGAGACTAAAACTGGGAGGAAGAGGAACTACAGTGCTCGGCACCTAGAGGGATAGTTGACTGGGTTGTGTGAAGAGAAATGCGAAACAACATGGAACGCTTCATGTCATGGTGATATGGAGATAGCGCCAGTAAACAAAACGGAAGATACTAGACATCTACCTGGCGGCTCTATCGTCTAATAGTGCTGGCTGCAGAAAACGTGGTTGTCACGATAGACGTTTAGAGATCGCGACAGGAATCATCGAATAAAGATTGGACCGTGCGCGTGTCTAGAAGCGTTTCAACCAGCAAATGATCCGCTTTATAAGTTAAATGAGAAAACGAAAAATATTACGCTATTTATCATCGTCCGTCGCTAGAATAAGACCAAGTACTGTTGGGTTTGAACAACGTTCGTTTCACATCTAGACACACAAAGACGCGCCAATCTCACGGGTAAAGTATCCCAAAGAACCGGGAAAGTTGACTGAAATTCAGAAGGTTGATGCCTTGGAGTATATCAATCCATGACTTTACGCCCGCATTCGACCAATTGATGATGATCCTCGAAATGCCCATGCCTTCATCAAAACCCGGTGTATCGCATCTGCTTTTTTGTTCCCACTCCGAACACACTAAACAGACGTTTTTTGCTCCCCCTCCACTGATCAAGCCCTGACGTCGTCCATTTACTTCCTCATGGAAGACGCCCTCCTCTTCTTAGCCTCGTCGTGGGCAGACTTGTTCTCGACGACACGCTGGTGAAGGAGCTTGGCGTACTCGGACTAGTTTCCAGTTAGTTGACGCGTCAATGACCCTCCCAAACAACAAAGTACGTACGGCGGCATCGCGCTGGCGCTCGGAGCTGCGGCGCTTGAGGGCGATCCTGTGGCGCTTGTGCTGGAGACGCTGAGGAGTAACCAGGCGCTGGATCTTGGGGGCCTTGGTGTAAGGCTTCTTGCCCTCGCCCTTGGGCTGGACCTCGCGGCGGATGACGAACTTGCGGACCTATTTCACAAAAAAGGTATCAGACTCGGCTCTTTAACTCAGACTCGGCATCATCTCAGAATTGAGATGATCCGGCGAAGAACGATAAGGGGAAGAAAACCCACATCGTCTTCCTTGCTGAGGCCAAACATGCGGCGGATCTTGGTGGCGCGCTTGGGGCCGAGGCGCTTGGGGTGGACGGTGTCGGTCAGGCCGGGGAGGTCGGCCTCGCCCTGCTTGACAATGGAGAGAGCAAGGACAGCGAGGTCCATGGCGACAATGCAGCCACGAACGGACTTCCTCTTGCGCTCACCAGTGCGGCGCGGGCGGTAGCAAGAGTGGCCGTCGCCGAGCAGGAGGCGGACACGGGTGGGGTGCATAACACCCTGCTTCATCGGGAAACCCTGCTTGTCGTTGCCGCCGGTGATCTTGAAGACGTAGCCCTTGAACTCGTCGCCAACGCTGTCACCGGAAACCTCCTGACCCATGCGGCGGTCCATGAAGACGCGGAGCTTGCGCTCATCTTCGATCTCAATCAGCTTCTGCGAGCCGTTGGCCGGGAAGGAAATGTTGAGCTTCATCTTGACGGCTCGGGGGTCAAGATTGTAAGGACTCGGTGTCGGGGGGCTGTGTGGTCGTCGCGGTCTTCTCAGGTAATGCGATGATGGAGGAATTCTTTTCGACAGTGGGCGGTCGCTACGGGTCGGCGCAATAAAACGCCGGACACGCACTGGCCGTTTCGCTGTCCCTGCACAAGACGGTGGGCGGTGGGCGGCGGCAGTTCGGGAACAATGGATTTTATCGCAGTCTCCCAAAAGTACTGCTCCCAAGCCTCCACCATGCGCACCCGCCAGCCCGCTCCAGCTCCAGCTCCAGCTCCCACGCGCTGAAGCTTTCCGCCATGGCCACGAACTCGATCAAGTTGCTCACGGGCAACAGCCACCCCACACTTGCCAAGCTGGTGGCTGATCGGTACGCCGCTACCTGAGGCTGCTGCACTGCGCCGGGCGCTGCGCTCACACTGCAAACCTGCACAGGCTAGGCATCGAGCTGACCAAGATCCTCGTGCTGCAATACTCCAACCAGGAGACCTCCGTCACCATCGGCGAGTCTGTCCGTGACGAAGATGGTACTGCCGCCCCGGCCAACCTGCCCCATACCCGCCTGATCACTGACATGCACCCGCGCAGTCTTCATCCTGCAGTCGACCGCCCCCGGCGACATCAACGATGGCCTCATGGAGCTGCTGATCATGATCAACGCCTGCAAGACGGCCTCGGCCCGCCGCATCACTGCCGTCATCCCAAACTTCCCCTACGCCCGCCAGGACAAGAAGGACAAGTCGCGCGCGCCCATCACCGCCAAGCTGATGGCCAACATGCTTCAGACGGCTGGCTGCAACCACATCATCACCATGGACCTGCACGCCAGCCAGATCCAGGGCTTCTTCAACGTCCCCGTGGACAACCTCTACGCCGAGCCCAGCACCCTGCGCTGGATCCGCGAGCACCTGCCCGTGAAGGAGTGCGTCATTGTCAGCCCTGATGCCGGCGGCGCCAAGAGGGCCACGTCCATTGCCGATGGCCTCGATCTCGGCTTTGCTTTGATCCACAAGGAGCGCGCGCGGCCGAACGAGGTCTCGAAGATGGTCCTCGTCGGAGACGTCAGCGGCAAGACGGCCATCATCGTAGACGACATGGCCGACACGTGCGGCACGCTCGCGAAGGCTGCCGATGTTGTCATCCAGCACGGCGCAAAGTCGGCCATTGCCATCGTCACGCACGGCATCTTGAGCGGCAATGCGATCGAGGCGCTGAACAACAGCAAGCTGGAGAAGGTCGTCGTGACCAACACGGTCCCGCACGAGGACAAGAAACTCGTCTGCTCCCGGATCGAGACCATTGACATCAGCCCTACTGTAAGTACCGCGCGACAAATCGCCGTTCTGTCTGTAGACGATGAACTGACAAATTTCCGCAGCTCGCTGAGGCCTGCCGTCGTACCCACAACGGCGAGAGTGTGTCGTTCCTGTTCAAGCATGCCCCCGTTGACTAAGACTTTCATGACTCATACCATATCATTTCCTCTTTCCTTCCATCTCTGGCGTACGGCGTGGTGACGAGAAATGTATGAAATCAAAGTACCTCTGGTACATAGCTCACAAGACTTCTTATTACATTTCGGGAGAATCCTCATTCGGACGAGAAAACCCCCCAGGGAAAAACAAGAGAGCATTTACACATCACGCCCTCCTTCTATTGGTGAAAAGCAGCCTGAACTTACCCCATCCCCCTCATCTCACGGCATGCCGGTTAATCTATCATGCATAGCCTATTGCTCCTTCAGGCGAGCGTGAAGGGAACATGTTTCAAACATGTCTCCTTGGCCAGACGTCGGAACGTCGTATGCACGTCTCTGCATGAGGGAAAGGGCCGCGCGTGTGGCTTCCCCCCTCTTCTCCGCACCTTGCAAGTTCGAACGTCTTGTCCATGTGTGGGGAAAAGAAATGTTCCCTAAACCCTGGAACCCATGCGTTTGCTTATTCTCCGTTTCTCGAAGCTTGTTTTCTCCTCGGCAGATTTCGGCTCGGCCCCACGTTTTATGGATGGACGGATGTACATACCTATGTACCGCTTTTGGAACGCTTCCATCCAGCGAAGACGCAGATCAATTAGAGTAAGAAGATTGCGTGTCGCGGAAAAAAATAAAATTGCCCGGGGGGCTGACCTGTTCTAGAGCAGTCACCGTTCTGCTAACTACTTTGTGTCCAGACCTGGCGATATGGTTAGGCGGCGTCGGGCTGATGTGTACTCTGCGTCAGCCACGCCGAAGTCAGACACCGTACCCTACAGCGTTGGTCACGCAGGAGCCGGGCGTCCAGAAGCCTCACGGCCACTTTCATCATGAAAAATCAAAAGGCCGATTCGTGGAAAACAGTTGCCTCACGTACACCAAAACAGGAGCGCTTTTCACGGACGAAAATATCCATATTTGCTACGTAAACTCTCAAGAAATGTCCGTAATGCAAGAACAGTGTGTATGCTCCTACACGCACCACTCCTTCCCGGCTCCCATATCCTCTCTCTTTCATTTATAACTTCTCCTCGTGTGTCCGTGTGATGCTCCCCTTGCGCTCGACCTCCTCGACGCGACGCTCGATATCGCGCGTCTCGAAGGCGGTGCGGTCCATGGTCGGGACGAAGAGCGGGGCGTTGGTGAAGAGGTAGTTCATCTCCTCGAGTGGGCGCTTCTTGGTCTCGGGCAGGATGGCCCAGAAGTAGACGGCGTTGGTGAAGTTGCAGACCTAAAAAAAAAAAGAAACAAGGAGTCAGTGTTTGGCTTCTTGGGCGAGATTTCGACAAAACTTACAATGAAGATGATGTAGAACTTCCAGCCGATGTCGGACAGGGCGATGGGGGTGATTTGGCCGATCATGGTGTTGAAGGCGAAGCTGGTCATGGTGGCGATGGCGACGCCCTTGCTGCGGGTGCGGGTGTCGAAGATTTCGGCGGGGACTGAGGGAGGGGAGCAAAAAGGTCAGTGATGATGTTCAACGGGAAAAGGGGAAAGGAGGAGACTCACTGATCCAGGACAGGGGACCGCATGTGCAGGAGAAGGAGAAGTTGTACAGCCAGGTCATGATGATGAAGCCCCAACCGGCGGCGGTGTTGCCGCTGGTTCCCGGCGGGTACACAGCGAGCAAGATGGTGGCAATGATGAAGGTCACCATGTTGGCCAAGTTTCCGAAGATCAAGGGCCAGCGACGACCGGTTTTGTCGATGAAGAGGATGGTCAAGAACTGGGCGACTAGGGCGATGACGGAGTTGATGGCCTGGTACTTGAGCGTGTCGTCGCCTGCAATGCCAATCTGCTCGTAAATGCTGACCGAGTAGTACTGAATGGCGCTGACACCGGTCATCTGGACCGAGGCCTGCAGGGAGATGGCAATAAAGAGACGGCGGAAGCACGACTTGTTGGTGAACAGCTCAAAGTACGACTTGGCCGCATGCTCGTGCTCAATGCTAATGGCCTCTTGGATCTGGTCGTATTCGGCACGCACCCAAGGATCGGTCTCGTCGCCGTGAGCGTGCAGCTCTGCGAGTGTCTTGAGGCCCTTCTCGGGATAACCGTGGTCGATCAACCAACGAGGCGACTCGGGGAACAGCAGGATGAGCAGAGCCAGGAGGCCGGCGGGGATAACCTGGATGGCGAGCGAGACGCGCCACTGACGGTCGTCGGTCTCGGAATAGCCGACGTATGTTCCCCAAGAGATCCAGGAGGCGGCGAGGGCGCCGATGCCAAGCATGAACTGCTGCAGAGCGGTGACTGCGCCGCGAATGCTGGGATGAGCCAGCTCGGCTTGGTAGAGGGGGATGACCATGACCAGGACACCGACACCGAGTCCAGCGAGACAGCGACCAGCGAAGAGGTAGTCGATGGTCACTGCGCCGGTTTGCAGACCACCACCCAAGCAGAAGATGAGGGCACCAGTCAAGATGGTGTATTTCCGTCCAAGCCGGTCATTGATGACACCAGCAAGGCCGGCGCCAAAGAAGGCACCGCCAGTGAATATGGAGACGACAGCTCCCCTGGATGGCGGGTCAGCATCGCTCTTGACATGGCAAACCAACGAGCGACTCACGTTTCGTTATCATTGTCTCCGAACCTATCCTTGAAGGAATGGCTCGCAATGACTTCAGCAATGACACCCAGATCGTAGCCATAGAGCACGGAGCCCAGCGAGGCAAAGATGCAGACCAGAAACTGGGAGATGTTAGCGGCTGGATGGGGATTGACCGGGAGTGGCTCACCTGGTACACTTTGGGAGGGAGAGCCATGATTGATGACGGGTTCCAGCGAGGCAGCTGTACGTGACACGAAACAGGCACCTGGCAGACATCTTATAGTGTAGTGGGAGCACTCCGCATTCTGGGAGCACGGCAACCCTGCAACCCCGGTTGTGCGCACGCGAATCCTACGCGGAGCCGTGCGCAGCGGTGTCTGGGGTGCTGGGGTAACGCCTCCGGGGCTTGGCGTCAAAGGGGCATAGCGTGGCGTGGGCACCCACAGCCGGGGAACGGGGCTGGCATAAGTCAGGTGTCGTGTGAGTGGACGGCGAGTTGTGCAGCATGTCGTGGGCGGAGGCAGATGCTCCGGAGCGGTGGTTCGACGTTCCTTTGACGCCTTTGGAAGCGAGTCTGGAGCGCCGCCATGCGTTTCTCCACCAATCCCCGCTCGCGAAGCTCCAAGTTGCCGGTGGGCTGCGGTGGGAGAGCATTGCGGCGTCGACAAGACTTTGTGACCCACCCGCCGCCTTCACGAGAGTCGTGGCGTGCTCGTTCTTAGACGGCCCTCGACGCTGCTGTTCGGACGAAGAACTGTACACTACAAACCAATTGTCCTCACTCCTCAGCAACCATGGCAACCTTCACCAAGATCCCCGAGGCTGACACGCCCACCATCACTCTCAACCCCCAGCACAAGATCTCCAAGATCAACGACAACGTCTATGGCGGCTTTACCGAGTATGTCTGCCCAATAATCCAGCAGCATCCCGTGCCTCGTCACTCAGCCCACTACCTAGACAGGTGACCATCACCGCCCTTTGGCTCACTGCTGACTATCCCGCTTCCGTCACCTGCCAGGCACATGGGCCGCTGCATATACGGCGGCATTTACGACCCGGGCAATCCGCTGTCCGACGAGCACGGCTTTCGCAAGGACGTCATCGAAGCCTTCAAGGAGCTGAACTGCCCCGTCGTCCGCTATCCCGGTGGAAACTTTGTCGCTACCTACCATTGGCTGGATGGCGTTGGACCCAAGGAGAATCGCCCGCCGAGGTAAGTCTTTTTCTCTCTAGTCAAAAATCTCCGATCGTATTCATCTGCCGTCCCATCACTTGCATGCGGCTCTGTGCTTGCTGCCCGACTGGGCAACCATCCGTTCCGGGCTCACCGATCTGGTTTTGTTGTGCATCACGTCCCCACGTGCTATCATCTGCAACTTGTCGAGTCGAGGCATTGTCAGGATACCTTCAACGTCATTGTGTGCCTTAGACCCTAGGAGCCTCATGAGCATCTTCCGACACTTTGCGATGCTGCTCCATGTCCCGACTTCACCCGTGCCTGCCCTTGCCTTCACTGCTATACCTTTTTCGATAACATGCTTGATCCCTCGATGCTGCCCCTTGTGCTTCGAGCACCTGGCTGAAACTTTGCCCACAGACCCGAGCTGGCATGGCTCGGCCTCGAGACCAATGAGTTTGGTACCGATGAGTTCCTCAAGTGGTGCGAAGTCGTGGGCACCGAACCCTACTTTGCCCTGAACTTCGGCACCGGCACGCTCGACGAAGGTCAGTCGACATCCAAACTCTGTATCAGATACAGCAAAGCTCACTGTCTTGTTCAGCCCTTGCCTGGGTCGAGTACTGCAACTCCTCGCAAAACACCTACTACGCCAACCTCCGTCGCAAGAATGGCCGCGAAAAGCCCTACAACGTATGCTCCCCAACCCAAACAATCCACCCTGCTCTGACCCCTAACCAACCACCCTACCGCAGGTAAAATACTGGGCTCTGGGAAACGAGATGTGGGGCCCCTGGCAAGTCGGCCAGATGACCAAAGAAGACTACGCCCACAAAGCCTACCAATGGGCCAAAGCCCTCAAACTCCTCGACCCCTCCCTCGAGCTCATCCTCTGCGGCCAAGACGGCACCAGCACCTGGGACACCTACGTCCTCAAAGAGTGCATCCGCTGGTCCCCGCACGCCCTCGGCGGCGACCAAACCGCCTCGCTCATCGCCATGCACAGCATCCACATCTACACAGCCTCGCAACGCCACCTCCCCAACGCCACGGCCCCCCGCAGCGCCGAGCGCGCCATCCAAATCACGGCCGGCCTCATCGACCTCGCCCGCGCCGAAAACGCCGTCCCGCCCACGGTGCCGCGCCCCACCATCTGCTTCGACGAGTGGAACGTGTGGGACCCGGTGCGCGCGCCGGGCGAGCAGGGCGCCGAGGAAAAGTACACACTGTCGGACGCGCTGGCCGTGGCCGTGTGGCTCAACGTCTTCGTGCGCCAGAGCCGCTTCGTCGGCATGGCCAACATCGCCCAGAGCGTCAACGTCATCTCGCCGCTCATGACCACGCCCGCCGGCCTCGTCAAGCAGACGACGTGGTGGCCGCTGCTGCTCTTCTCAAAGTACATGCGCGGCCACACGCTGGCCGTGCACGTCGCCTGCCCCGAGTACGAGGGCGAGACGGCGCCCGCCTGGCTGCGCGGCACCATCGAGACGCCCTTCTTGGACGTGTCGGCCGCCGTGACTGACGACGGGTGGGTGGGCTTGGCCGTCGTCAATGTGCACGAGGAGCGCGCGTTTGAGACGGGCTTGGCGGGCGTGGTGCCCAAGGGGGGCGCGGCTGTCAAGGTGTACACGGTGACGGGGCCGGGCTGGGAGGCGGTCAATGTGGAGGGGAAGGAGGAGGTGGGCATCAAGGAGAGCGAGTGGGATAGGAAGGGCAAGTTTACCTTCCCCAAGCTGAGCTTTACGCTGTTGAGGTGGAAGGCGTGAAGGGATTGGGGTTAAGTTGTAGATAGAATGTCCGGGTACTACATTGGTGGGAAGACAAGTCGGGTCTTTTTCTCCTGCTTTTAGACGAGCATCGTTCGCCAAGGTTAGTTTAGATGGGCCATCTCTAGTCGAAAATAGATGACGATTGCACATGCATCTCCAACGTCATATGGTGATTATCCGCAAAACCATTCGTCGAGGTGTGAGATTTCTTTTGTCTGGTATGCAACGGCGGGAATTACCATTAGGAAAAGTTACAACAAGCGACGAAAGTTAGTTAGTAGGTAGGCAGCTTGGGGACTTCCAACAATTGATTTCTTCTCTGTCCTTGTTGCTTCTTCGTTCCAAAAAATGAATAACGGGTGTGTCTGAAACCAGAAAAACAATGCACGCCGAAACCCACCAAGTCCACCCAAATATACAACGTGAAGGAAGGGGTCGACGAGCAGAATCTAGCGAATGACTGTACCCGCGTCCTTCTCCACCCCATGCAGCTCCCCCAATATCTCGCTCCCACCCAGCACGCCCATGCTCGGCCGGGCTGTCCTCCTCCGCTCCTCGCTCCACACCTCATGAAACTTGATGCTCATGTCGCTCGTGGCCACGACGATGCAGCCCTCGACCTGCGTCCTGTTCCACCAGGTGCCGCCCTCGCCGTGGGTGCGGCCGTCGTTGGGCCCACCGGGATAAGCGATGGCGAAGAGGGCGCGGTGCTCGTCCTGCCACGGGATGGCGACGAGCTGGTCGCACGAGGGCCAGCTGAAGACGGCGATGCGGAAGGGGTGCTCGGGCTGGGCGAAGCCGAAGGTGGCGCAGATCTCGCGCCGCGTCGTGCTCCACACCAGCGACGTCACCTGCGCGCTGCAGTCGATGGTGGCGAGGCAGGCGCCCGAGAAGGTGTGGTAGAAGTGGATGCAGCGGTCGTTGGAGCCGCCGCCGATGGCGATGAGGCCGCGCTGCCACGGGCAGAAGGCCATGGCTTTGACGGCGGCGTTGAGCGTCCATTTGTACTTGGCGTGGGTGGCTTCCAGGGAGGGTACGGGCCCGGAGCCCGGTGTTACTGTGTAGAGGTGGGCGCCGGAAGGGGACCGGCGGATCGTCATGGGTTGCTGAGCTGGGAGGACGGAGAGGACGTGTTTGGTCTCGAATAGGAAACAGTTGTTGTCATTCCCTCCCGTGGCGAAGAACTCACCGTGTGGCGACCAGGCAAGACCACAAACCTGTTGTGTGTGCGTACTGAATCTTGCGAGGAGCGTCATTGCGCCAGGCCAGTCAAAGAGGTCGCGAGTTATGCTACTGGGCCACTCGACAGAGAACAGGTAGGCATTTCCCACCTCATCTCCAACAAGCAGATGTTCCGTGTTGATGGTCAACGCCGGGTCTCTTATGGAGGGTCTCTGAACGATGTTTGGCGCGAATGAGACACATGAAACTGGACTTGGCTGTCGGGCGTTAAAGCGAGGCTCTTCGTCGAACACACTCCACAGAACAACGGATCCGTCCGCTCGGCCAATGGCAAGGATTGCATTGGCACCTTCAGCAGATGAGAACGCCAATGATGTGACATGTGAGATGTTCGAACCATTGATGCTTTCAGGGGTTCCGACTCCCTGTGTCTCTGACCACAAGTAGACGTTGCTGCCGAGGCCGACGGCAAGACACTTTGCTGTATCCGAGTATGCAAGAAGTGAGCAGTAGAAGTCATCTCTCAGTGAAGGCGCATCAAGCACTGTACATGCCGTTAGCACATATGTAAATGCTTAGAGAAGCAACATATCTGAACGGTATGGTCGGCAGAGGCTTCTTCTCCGTCCACGTCTTCTTAGACTCTGTGAACAGGTTAGCACAAGGATTTTGGCATTCGCCACGAGGGAGAGTCCACTGGTGAACGAGCCTGGCTTGGTCCACTCGCAATCAACCCACGTGGGACTCTTTGGACCGTGGATGCTCCAATGCTCGCCTGTTGGCGTTGGCGGCATTGAGGCGGATTGGTTCTCAAAGGACCCAAGAACTCGACTGGCTTGATCAATCCCCATAGCATAGGCGAGGCGATTTTCATGCGCTTCTTGCTCGCTGATAGTATCCCCCTCGGTCAGGAACATGGACGTATGCAACGGAGCGTTTGTGCCACTCGTAAACATGCCACCACGGCCATCGGGAATGCCTGAGACGCTATCCGTGACAACTGCTGATCCGCCGACGTTCCAAACCGCTCCATCGCTAACCTGCCGTGTGCCATGCCTCAGCGCTAGAGGGTTGTTTAGGTTTAAGGGGGATGAGCTGCCCCTCGCACCGGGTTCCTGCCGCCGAAGGCTTTGGAAAGACTCCTGGACCCTACTGCTGCGCGGCACCAGGTGGCTGAAAGGGTCGGAAGCAGGATGTCTTTGGCGTGCTGTCCTTTCGAAGTCGGAGAGGTTGTTTGCTGGAATGCTTAGGCGGAGGCTCTCCCGGGAACTTGTTGGAGACTTACGCGGCGGAATGAATCTGTCACGTCGCTTACTCGCGATTTTTGCGCGAAGGCTGGATTCACTGGCGGGAGCCCATCTGCTGAGTGAGAGTGGAGTGAGCGGGTCCTCTCCGTAGTACACGGGTGGAGGTGGAAAATGTTCTATTGCTGGGCAAGCCGGAACGAGCGGTGTTAGTAGACCAGTAGTTGGGACATTCGGGCTTGGGAAAGCTGCGTTGACTGGTGATGTAAGGTCGATGGACATTGAGCTCCGCAATGCACTTTTATGGCGGCGTGGCGCATCGGCATCCGGGAGGACAATATCGCCATCTGCATCCTTCTCGAAGCTCTCTTCGCTGAGATTAAGCCGGCCGAGTCTGGACGATGGTGGCGATGGTTCTGGGCTAGGGAGATAGTCCTTCCCAGCGTCATCCATGCCATCCACCTGGGTGCGTGTCCAGTGTGGCGCAAATACATCAGCGTTCTCAAAGGAGACCGAGTGAGCTGAGCGTGGGAGTGGCCATTGCGGAGCTTGTAAACGACCCTTTTGGCGTAGGCGAAAGCACCTGGAGCTTTTTGCAGATGTTGGCGGTGTGAGAGTGGCCAGCTTCTCAGAATCTGGAAAGGTATACCTCGAGCGGTTGCTTGTTGGAGTCAGTATAGGTCGGTTGGTCAAATCAATACATTCGGCGGATGCGCGAGACGATACTGTGCTTCTGCTGCCAGACATGGGGTTAAAACTGAAGTAGTCGCCTGCGTCAGAAGGGTCCTTTTTCTTCAGGGAGTCAGAAGGAGATGGCAGGTGGGAGTAGTGTTGGTTCATGATTTTTCCGTGCGCCGGGCCAGGAATGGTTCGTGGCGTCAGAAGAGGGACCTTGTCGAGCCTCATTTTACGATAGCATCTTTTCCACGACGAGTCCAGATCTGTTACAATGCCAGGAATGAAGGTCCGCGGTGATCTTTTCGCAGGTTCCATTGTTGGGAAAGACAGGCAGGTTCCGAGGAGTGTGGAGAGGTAGCCGATGCTGCAGACCGGCTAGATTACTTGACGACTCGAAAGCAACCCTAGGCAGGTTTGGCCTAGGTAACGGAAGGAAAGTCAAGACGGCAGAGGCGGCTTGACGGGGTGGCTGGAAAAATGAGCAGGCAGCCGTACAGAGATAAGGATATTGCTCGTGATAACTGCTTTGTTAGTAAACTCCGAAGTTGTCGTGCTGAGGACGACGGAGGTGAGAGGTGAGAGGTGAGAGGTGAGGAATGGAGGAGGTCAGAAGTCGTGGCCGGTGGGGCAGCGACGCGTCGGGGATCCGCCAACTGCGCATGACGAAAGCGCGTCTCTACTAGTCAAGCAGCTACAAACCACTCGCCTTTTCCAATCCTCGCGTTCTCGTCGACTCGTCGACATCATGACCAGCGTGCGTCGTAGCTGCCCTTCTGCGCTGCCCTTTCTTCTAACAGAAGCAGCATGGCATCCCCCGCGCCGCCGCCACCGAGGACCGCTCCGAGCAAGCCAGGCAGAAGGAGCTCGAGCAGATTGAGAAGTACAACGGCCTGGTTTCCCTTGTGAGCACCAAGGCATGTCATGTAACCCTTACTCTGGTGCCAGCAGCTGACAGTCGTCCCTCAGATTGCCGAGAAGCAGTACACCGCCGAAGTGCTCGCCCTTACCTCGAAGCTCCTCGCACAGAACCCGGAATACTACACCATCTGGAACCACCGCCGCTTGGTTCTCGAGCATTTCTTCCAAGATGCTCTCGCACCATCGCCACCCGAAGCCGAAGCCGAAGGCCTGTCCCCCGGCCAGCAAACTGTCCTCGACCACATCGCAAACGACCTCCACTTCCTCGTCCCGCTCCTCATGAAATTCCCCAAGTGCTATTGGATATGGAACCACAGAATCTGGCTGCTCCAGCAGTCGGTCGAGTTGCTACCTACGAGCAATGCACAGCGCCTATGGCAGGAGGAACTGGGGCTAGTGGTCAAGATGCTGAGCCGAGATAGCCGCAACTTCCACGGCTGGGACTATCGAAGACACATCATCAGGAACCTGGAGCGCCTCTCCGCTAAGAAAGGCGAGGCCGGTAGCTTGGTCGAGCCCGAGTTCGACTACACGACCAAGATGATCAAGACCAACTTGTCCAACTTCTCCGCCTGGCACAACCGCAGCAAGCTCATTCCGCGTCTGCTGGATGAGCGCAATGCGGGTGCGGAGGCGCGGCGGAACTTCATGAAGTCAGAGCTCGAGCTTATCCAGAAGGCTCTCTATACGGACCCGTACGACCAATCCCTCTGGTTCTACCATGCGTACCTCATGAGCACTCTTGATCGGAACTGCCCCAAGAGCGCATGTATCATTCTGGATCTCGACGACGACACCCGGGCTGAATACTTTGAAGAAGAGCTCGAGACTATTAAAGATATGCTTGACGGAGCAGAGGATTGCAAGTGGATCTATCAAGCCCTTCTGGACACCGCCTCGGCATTCAGGACTGCTAAGCAGAAAGACGATGACGATCTTGCTAAAGAGATGGCTGGCTGGCTTTCGGAGCTGAGGAAGCTTGATCCTCTGCGGTCAAGAAGGTGGGATGACCTTAGCACCAAGTTGAAGCTGTAATACCCAAAGCGGTTTCTGACTTGCAAATGAACATTGCATTCAACTCCTTGCAACGCAGTCCACACGCTTGTCATAATGCATCTACAGGGCTCCGTCAGTTTATCTTAACCTCGAAGGCAGCTTAGGCTCGAGTCAGTGTTTCTGCCATGCATAGCCGGCAACTTCGCTTTCCGAAGCTATTCCCGCGTCCTTTTGATCCTGCCGAAGCCGCGGGCGCCGCACTTGGCCATGGCTACCACAATGCCAGCGCTTGTGGCCGAGAAAACTCCAGATCGTCAGTGGTCCATCTGGGCCCAGGTCCAGATCCCCTTTCCTTCTATGCCTTCTATATATATCTTCTCCTAACAATTCCCTCACTTTACATTCCAAAACACCGTTTTCTGCTCTCCCCACTCATCCCAAACACTCCACGTGCCAGTATGTACGTGAGAGCACGTGCAGCCGATCCTTCCTCCTTTTCCCCTCATCGATTTCTGCAAAGTAAGCGCTGATTCTCCCGTGCAAGATCGTCTCCGGGACAGTCTTGTTCCCGTGGATGGTCATCCTGGGTTGAACAGGATGGACTGCGTTGTGGTAGGTGCGCGATGGGAGGGCTAGATGCGCGGAGCCGCAATCCCGTAGATCTTTGATGTCAGTGCAGTAACAAGAGTGTAGAGAGTACAGTTGCGGTCTTTTCTCGATGTCGCTGCCAACAGTTTGCTACTATGGTGAGTAGATGCCATAACTAGAGAACAGTTTTTCGACAGCTCCTCGATCACATGTCGCTCCCCTCGTTTGCAACATCCTTACCTTGCCCGAGTCTAGCAGCCGGTAGCAGCAGCAGCAAGGACCTGAGGTACATGTGGCTTACGCAGCTGCAACTTTAGTCTCCTTTTGAAGCCGGTCGGCCTGTAGCGCTTTAGGCATTCTCTTCGACTGGTTTCAAGTTGTAAATTTTAGCGTTTTCGCAGGTTGCCACTAGGTAGCCTTGCTTATATCAGTGCCATTGTCTATGATTATACCCGACTTGTCGCCGTCGTCGTCTATAAGAACACGAACCTCGTGATTAAGGTACCGCCGAAATGAGCTCGGGAGAGAGGAACGACGTCCTTTTGTTGCCCGCAAACGTGGTAAAAATACCGCAGCCCGAACTGGACGGCCAGCGATGATGGCTGTGAGGAAGAGGGATAAGCAGAACACGGAACCGTTAGGCCATGAACCAGGGTTCCTTATAGCTGTTGCTATGTCGCTTTGCTTCACAGCGGCGCTAAAATGGCTTTCATTTGAAACGCCCTTTTGTTTTGGCCCCTTTCTCACTCTCCTCTCTCTCCTTCCAAATCGATGATCGAGAGAAAGCGCAATAGTCTGTTATTCATCCTCAGATACATGGTCGAGGCACTGCTACCGTCAAAGCTTCAACTAAGTGCTTAGAAACGCTTGGCGGTGCTTGCATTGATGCAACGACATAACGATGGACGGAAGAAAACGCATGATACTGGCAAGAACAATCTTCTCAGCTCGTTATTCCGAGGACTGACTATAGCATTTTTCTATTCTCGTCGGCACACACTACCATCACTTTCCTGTTTTCTTCAGTCTATAGGCGTGGTCTTGCAATATGTAAACCAATAGTAGATGCACCAGCCGGAACGTTAATCTGCGCGGGCCGGCACATCACAGCAAAAGAGCACCACTTTTTCACACCGACCTATCAACAAGCCTTTACGTGAAAATACATATCCTCTCTTTGAACCTCCACTTCTTCACTGACTCAAACTCGAACACTGCCACAGAAACCCACCATGCTCGCCTTGCCACATACTTATTATCCTTCCCTACTCTCGCTACCCCACTTTGCGATCATCCACCACCTTTCCCTTCCTACCCTTTTTCCCTCTCATCTCCCCTCCCCTTTCCGGAAAGTGATCTTTAACGCATGCGCTTCCCCCAAGCAGATCCGCAAACTCAATCTACCCCTGCACATTCAAAAAGGCGCATGATACCTACTCGCATCAACGAAAACCATCCTAGGAAATTATTACAACTCGTTCGGAGGCCCTTCCTATCACCATGCCCCCTCTGTCCGGTAGCTTGGGTGAAGATCACGGGAGTGGGGCATGG
>JAJMVL010000167.1:0-55543 GCA_023082095.1 Dothiorella sarmentorum | reverse complement strand
CCCCCCCCCCCCCCCCCCCCCCCCCTTTTTTTCCCCCACCAAACTCTAGGGAGAACGTTTGGTGTCTAACAGTTTTCCAGGCACGGGCAAGACGTCGACGGCGCGCCGCATGGGCAAAGTGTACTACGACCTCGGCTTCCTCGCCAGCGCCGAGGTGCTCGAGTGCTCCGCGACCGACCTGGTGGGCCAGTACGTCGGCCAGACGGGCCCCAAGACGCAGAAGCTCTTCGAGAAAGCCCTGGGGAAAGTCCTCTTCATCGACGAGGCGTACCGGCTGGCGACGGGCCACTTCGCGCAAGAAGCCATGGATGAAATGGTCGACTGCATCACCAAGCCCACCTTCGCCAACAAGCTTGTCGTCATCCTCGCCGGCTACGACGCCGACATCAACCGCCTCATGGCCACCAATCCGGGGCTGACGTCGCGCTTTCCCGAAACCATGGCGTTCCGGCCGCTGAAGGCGGACGAGTGCGTCGACCTGCTCGCGGGGCAGCTGCGCGGCGTCAAGAACAAGCGGGGCGAGGGGAAGCTGGATGTGGCGGTGCTGGACGCGCCGTCGCCGCCCTTCCGCGCGCAGCTGATGCGCTTGTTCGACGTTCTGGCCGGGCTGCCCAACTGGGCGAATGCGCGCGACGTCAAGCAGATCGGAAAGAACATCGTGGGGAGGATCATGCGCGCGGGCGCGCCGCTGACGTCGTCGTCGACGGGGCTGGCGAGGCGGGTGAGCGAGGCGTGTGTCGTCGGTGAGATGGAGGGCATGGTGCGTGAGCGCGCGCATAGGGGCCAGCAGCACGGCGCGAATGGGCGCGGTGGGCGGCACTTGTTTGGCGGAGTGCCGCCGCCGGTGGCGAGCCAGGCGCCCGGGGGGTCGCCGCCGAGTCGTGCGGCTGCTGGGGCTGGGGGTGCGCAGGGCCAGAAAAAGCCGTCATCGCCGCCACCGCCGCCGCCTGAGAAGGACGAGAAGGTGGCGAAGGGGCGGGAGGGGTCGCCGGGTGGTGGAAATGAGCAGCGGGATGCGGGTGTCAGTGATGAGGTGTGGGAGCAGTTGCAGCGGGACAGGCGGGCAGCGGAGGCGAAGGAGAGGGAGTACGAGGAGTTGGCTGCGAAAGAGAACGAGCTGCAGAAAAGGATCAAGTCTGCTGAGGCGGAGGAGAAGAGGGAGAGTGAGGAGCGGGAAAATCAGCCGGCGGATGATGCGGCACCGCCTCGCGGGATGATGGACAGCGATGAACAAAAGAAGCAGGAGCGCGAGCGCCGGCGGTTCGAGAAGCTTG
This sequence comes from Dothiorella sarmentorum, assembly GCA_023082095.1. Taxonomy (NCBI): domain Eukaryota; kingdom Fungi; phylum Ascomycota; class Dothideomycetes; order Botryosphaeriales; family Botryosphaeriaceae; genus Dothiorella; species Dothiorella sarmentorum. The sequence goes on along the minus strand of JAJMVL010000167.1, from coordinate 54,269 downwards.
CAGAGAAGCGCAAGCGTGAAGAGGAGGAGGCGAGGCGGCGGGCGGAGCTCCAGCGCAGGAGGAAGGAGTTGGAGGAGATTGAGCGCAGAAGGAAGAAGATGGAGGAGGAGAGGAAGAAGGAGGCGAAGAAGCAAGTTTGTTTGAGGATGATGGGCGTGTGTTGCCAGGGCTACGTGTGGAGAAAGCAGAGTGGAGGTTATAGGTGTGCCGGTGGTGCGCATTGGGTTTCGGATGGTGATATTGCGCGGTACATGATGTAGTCGTCTTTCGGCAGGCTAGAAAGTACGGCGTGTTTTTATGAAGGTGCTGAAACTTCCAATATTCATGGTAATCCGTCGTTGGGGCCCCGCTGGATTTCCTACGGTTACTAGTGTGATTCACCGAAATTTCACTTCTTCAGTGCTGCCCAGTTTATTTTCTCTAGTGCTGGTCCTCATGCTGGCGTGTATGAGAACAGAGTTCTTCCACTGACCTGGTAGCTGACTATGTATGTCTCCGCCGCGCTCAAATAGAAGCTTAAGCGGCCGAATCTTGTGCTGTCGATTAGCATCCCATGACTCCACTGCATAGATAACTGTTCCCGTCCATTGGCTCTTTCAGTGTTACAAGGTTGGTCTTTCGTATTTGGCCAGGATTTTTGCCCAATCCTCTTGCCTCAGATTCTTCTACATTCGTGTATGTATGAGTGTATTGCTGTTGATAGCGAGACCTGTCAGCCTCGCCTGATGCCTGCAATTTAGAAGGTCAGCTTTGAAGAGGTCCCCGCCCACTATATATTGAACTTCCTCCCTCAGTATTTTGCAGTGCAGAAACAAACCAGACATCCATCCATACTCCAGACTTCATCAACCCTGATCCTTGCCATGATGCTTTTCACTCTCTTCGTTCTCATCGCTGTGGCGGTTGCCAGTCCATTCAACCCGATGTAAAGATGGCTTTTTCCCATACGCTGAGGATTGTGCTAATGTCAACAGCGAAACCAACAACCTAGCCATCATGGCGAGGGACAAAACTGCCAACACTACGGTGTCCCTGAGTGACAGACGAGTCAACTACGGCGAGCTCTCTCCAGAGTCGATCATTGATCAGGTCAGGGACAAGTGTGGTCCCATCTCATGCGACGAGACGAGCTTCAAAATCGAGACTAAAGTAGCAGGTTGTGTTGGAGGCCCTCGGGGTCAGCAGAGGCTCGCTTAGGTTTCCTCATTAGGTAGCAGTGCAGGTGCCTCATATCTAGCGCCCGCACCTCCTCTTCTACTCAATCAACTACGTCTCCTTCTTCGTTGCTTTCGTCATGTTCATCAGGTTGGCTTGTTCCCGTCCCAATTTCAACATGCTAAGAGTCTAACTTTTCTAAAAGACGGTGGTTCCAGTTGCCCGAAAGAGAAGGAACTGAAGGTGATGGTTGACGCCGATTACGAGAAAGACTCGCTGGAGAGCTACCTGGAACTCCCGAGAGAAGCTCTTTCAACCAAGTTGGACGTCAAGTCGACCAAGTATTCGCATTCGAACAACTGGGGCATCTCCTGTTACGGAACGATCGATGAGCATGTCCAGAGTGGCTTTGTGGCGATCCGTAAGGAGATCCACGGTGACGACGGTGGCAAGCAGGGCACCTTCAAGGTCACCATTGAAGACGCAGATGAGGACAAGTCTACATGCGCAGGCATCGGAGCTGCAGGATCCCTCGTCGAAGCTGTAAATAAAGACTTGTCTGGTCCGGCTGGAGTGTCTTCGGAATCATTGACGCCATCTGCGACGCAGCGAGTGAATGATTTGCAAGTCTTATTTCCAGCAGCTGTCATGGAAATCGGCCAAGGAAATCCGTTGAATATCACGTGTACAATAGCTCTTAGACCGAAGAGGTCGATAGGCCCCTCTCTCCACACTCATTCAAGAAATCAGCACACAGGGAATACGTACACCCACAAGAGGCGTTTCGACCTGAAGTTTTAGATGTGATGCAGTGCAGCCTTGAGATGTATGAAGACTTATTGGAGTATCAAGGCCAACCTACTCCGCACCATCCCTTTCTTGCTCTCGTGCCAATCAACAAAACACAAAACTCAAGTACAGTACGGCTTAATTAGATCCCATTACATCATGCCTCTCTGCCCCGGGCTCCGTTCGTGAAACGTAGCACACTTGCGCGGAGCTGAAATTGTTTTATCCAATCATTTACTAGGATTATGTGCTACAACATGTAAGATCAGCTTCAGTGGGTAATGCTGTGCACAGTGCTGCCTACTGAGATCGTACGAGGCTGTAGATTTTGCCTGGCCTTTGAGGAGCGTAACATAAGTATGTACTACTATGGTCTCAGCTTTCCTACGGAGGCCGCTCTCAAAAGTCTTGAACAGACCAGGACCCCTGTTACAGTACACCGTCCCGGTCTACCGCGTACTAAGTAAGGAAGCGCTTCGTAGAAAATGGTTAGAACAGCTGCATATTAATAATAAAAAGATCAGAAAATTATATTGCTAATATTAACTTTACTTACTATACCAATTTTTTAGGAAGGTTGAATGTTGTATTACAGATAAAATGTATCTTTTGTATGGTAGGTAGGTGGATTCTGCCGGCACTAACTTCGTGTTCTGCCAGGACAGGGATCCCGGTCTGTTCAAGACTTTTGGGGGCGGCCTCCGTAGGATTGTCTTTAAAACATATGCTCAGTGGAACCCCGCTCGGGCTGAAACTTTTCGGAGGACGAAAATCCAGACTCGCATTTTGACGTCCGACCCAACCTTTCAGGAATTGTTCACTCCACGAAATCCATGGCAAAATCTGTAACAATGACCTACGAACAAATAACCGGCTCGGAAGTTACCGTCGAGCTGCAAGACCAGCATGAGTTGCGTCCCGGTTCCGTTCTCGACCGTGAAAGTGTTCTTTCGGACGCATCGCCAGGAGCAGGTCCCGACTCACCACCAAGCCGACAGGGGGAGGACCTTGATGATCGCTCAGGGCTCGAACTCCAAAGCGTGGATTTAGAAAGGACGTTTCCCCGCCCGGCCGTCTACAGCTTGTGGTTTGTGGAAATAGCTGCTTTCGCTACAGCCGTCGTAGCCTTGGTCGCAACTGCCATTATCCTTGGAATATACAATGGACGCCCTCTTCCCGACTGGCCTGTTCGGATCTCAATCAACGCTATAGTTTCGGTATTTGCAGTTATCCTCAAAGCCACATTGATGATTCCAGTTACCGAAGGTGAGAGTGCAGCTGTATTGTAACTGCAATGGGGTTCCCACTGACATGGGGTCTACTACAGCCATCAGCCAGCTCAAGTGGTCATGGTACAGGAATGCCCATCCTCTCAATGATATTGCGAAGTTCGACCATGCAAGCCGAGGGGTTTGGGGTTCCTTCAGGTTAATCCGAAGCCTGCATGTCCGAAATCTCGGATCACTTGGAGCGGCCATCACGATCCTAGCAATTGCAAGTGATCCTTTCATTCAGCAGATCATCAACTATCATCACTGTCAGCAGAAGAGTGTTGGCGAGGCCGCATCAATAGTCCGCACCAACAACTATACGATGGATGGAGATAGCCTTTCAATGATGGCGGCCATCTACCAAGGCGCTTACAGATTCTTCTCGAACGTTGAGGCTTCCTGCGGGACAGGTAATTGCACTTTCCCTGAATACAGAACACTAGGAGTGTGCAACGCGTGTGAAGACATCACTTCCAGTCTCAAGAAAGTCCCCAACGGGGAATCGGTCGAGGAATCGGTCCAGGTTGGATGGGATTGGGTGCTTCCATCTGGCTTCAGCATCCCCGGTTGGTACTCAAGTTCAATGTCCATGAAAACAGGAAATCTCAACTCAACTTGGAAGTACGACGACTCTTGGAACACGACAAGCATCGCCATAACAGAAATACTGAGCCCCAAATACCAAGGAGTAGATCGAGGCACCAAAGTCCTAGCCGTCAGGTGCTCGCTCTCTCCCTGCGTCCGCACATACAGAGCCAATGTCACGCAGGGTGTTTTCGTCGAGGAACACGTGGACAGCTGTCTCGCTAAGAAGCGCAAAAGCCCAGGCACGGCATTGATGTCTGCCAGTTTCGTTGAAACACCCATGCCGTGCCTCATCGACGGCGTCTACCACAGCGCATCCTCCTTCACCAAACCTAACGCCACGAACAACCTACCCATGTACGACATGCTCCCCGGCGGTGCGACTGCATGGCTACCCAAGGAGTGCGTCTATACCTTATTCACCCCTTTCAACATGCAGGATTATTTGACCGACTTCCTTACGAGCGCTAGTAATGGCTCTCGAATAAACGAATCGCCGTGGCAGTGGCAGCTATTCAACGACGGAAACACGTCTTTGAACATGATCAATAGCACGTGGGCAAGCATTGCGGACTCGATGACGGCGCACATACGAAGGAACGGGAACAGAAATTATAGTATGCCGGTCATGGGAGTCGCCGAAAAGACCTTGACGTGTATTAGTGTGCGGTGGGGTTGGATCGCCTATCCGGCTGCGTTGTTGGCGCTCACATTTGTATTCTTGTTTTTGACAGTGGTGGAAAGCGCGAACAGGGCGAGGGGTAGGATTTGGAAGAGCTCCCCGCTGGCGATGCTCTTTCATGGGTTAGACGGAGAGGTGGCAGAGAAGTATCAAGATGTTGGTCAGGTGGGTCAGATGGAGAAGCTGGCGAAGCAAGTGCGTGTGAAGATTAAGGACGAGGGGAAAGGGTTGAAGTTGGTGGAGGTCTCCCCGTAGATGTTCAATGTTCAGTCCTGTTGCTCACTGACTTAAACATCTATATACACACGTAGACATCTGGTGGACAGTTATCGCAAAGTCTCCTATTCTCAGCATTAGCTAGTAACATCTCTTCTTACGCGTGTACAGGGGGGTAATCCACCTGGATCCTGGATGGCCTAAGAAAAGATCCGGATGAAGGCTTCAACTCTCTATAGCTCTTATCGGGTGGAGAGAGGGTTAGAGCTAGTCTGACTCGTCCGGACCACTGTTTTAACTCCCTATAGCTCTTATTAGGTGGGGAGGAGGCCAGAGCTGGTCTAACTCGTCTGGATCACTGCTTCAGCTCCCCATATTGTATAGTGAACAAATACGCGCTAGCAGTCGGACACAGAATATATATTTGCCATCTCCACTCCAAGCCCATACGAATAGATCTGGACTGTTACTTGGTGCTCGACACTAACAGACTCTTCCGTAGGAAATAGAACATCTACCCCTCGTTGCAACATGTCATCACCCCTTAAAAAGTCAATGTTTATGCGCCTTTCAGAACTAAGACTGGAAATTTTCAGATTTAAACCACGCCTAACGCCAGCAACCTTGAATTGCACTACTCAACTTCTAATCTAAACCCTCCGTCTCTATGATCCACTCCAACTCCCCAAACCATCTCCCATCCCCCACCTTCACGCCGCATCCAGCGGAAACCTCTCCCTCAACCACCCCCCATACCGATAAACCACCACCGGAAACGGCACCATAGCAAGACTCACGCACCCCAGCACCGAGTTCCCCCACCCCAACCCAAGCCCGTTGAACAAACTCGGCCCGACCAGCGGCAACAGCCCCCCAAACAGGCACCGCACCGCCGTCACGCAGGCGACCGCCGACGCGGCATACGGCCCAGCGGCGTCGATGAGGTAGGCCTGCGCCGTCGCATTGACGCCAACCATGGCGAAGCCGAAGGGAGCGAGGGCGAGGAGCGGGACGAGCCAGTGGGCGCGGACCTGGGCGGACCAGCCGTACCAGAAGAAAGAGACGGGGATGAAAAGCGCGGGCACGATGGCCGTGACCATGCGCATCTCGGGCTTATAGAGGCCGTCGTTGGCCTTTGTCAGGCGCGCCGCGGCGAGGTCGGAGGTGCAGGCGAAGAGGACGAGGCCGACGAGGCTGCCGGCGCCGAGGCCGAGGTAGGCGAGGCCGGCGGTGTCGAGGGGCCAGGCGTAGGCGGCGCGGAAGAAGGGGGCGGTGGTGGTGAGGAGGAGGTAGAGGAGGGCGCCGGTGAAGCCGACGAGGGTGCTGAGGAGGGCCATGATGGGGGAGCGGAGCAGCATCTTCCAGGGGCGAACGAAGCCGCTTGCCAGGACGGTGGTGGCGGTCAGGTCGGCTGGTTCTTTGCCGGCGTCGAAGGCGCTGTGGAGGTCGGGCCGGCCGAGTTGGGCGCTCAGGTGCCGCGTCTTGAGGCGGATGATGGTTGTGGGGTTGGTTTCGTGCGCGAGGAGGATGGTGGCGAGCCATACCACGGCGCTCGCTGCTACTAGTGCCCAGAAGATCCAGCGCCAGCCGGCGTGTTGTGCGATGGCGCCGCCGAGGAGAGGGCCCAGGACTGGGCCGAACATGGATCCCAGCGTCAGCATCGTGTTGGGGACGCCGCGCTGGTGTGTGTCGAAGAGGTCTGTTATGATTCCGCCGCCGACTGATAGGCAGGCGGAGCCGCCGAGGCCGGACAGGAGTCGGAAGGCGAGGAGGGCGCCGATGTTGGGGGAGAGGGCGGCGCCGACGTGGGAGACGGCGAAGAAGAGGTTGGCGTAGTTGATGATGTCGAGGCGGCCGTATATTTCGCTGAGGGGTGAGAGGACGAGGGGACCGATCATGTAGCCCAGGACGAAGATGGTGGTGATGAAGGAGGAGAGGATGGGGGAGTGGTTGTTGAGGTCGGAGCTGATGAGGGAAGCCGCTGGAGAGACGATGGATGATGCGAGGAAGCTGTGGTAGGGGTTTTGTTAGAGTGCGTTTCTGCGCGGGTGTGGTGGGTTACGAACCTGAGTACTATCATGCAGCTAACAAGCATCATGACGGTCCATTTTCTTACGTTGCTGAAATTCCTGTTGGCAGTCAGTTACACGTTCCGAGCTTCGGAACGGAAATATCTACCGCGGGTTTTTGGGGTCTGTCTGACACTCCCATCCCACAATTCCCTTGCTCAGGTCTGATTCTGGGAACATTGTCTTTAGGTCGGACATGTCTATTTCAATGCTGGTGCGGCCCATGATGATGATGATGATGATGACTGAGAAGGGAGGAAACGAAGTGAACGTTAGAGAATCTGCTGCATCTCCAACCCGAATTATCGAAACTATATACAGCTCAATTGATCTTTGGTTGAGTGGAGTATACTACTATACTGGTGTAGTATCCCCGAACGGCCGATCGGCCGAGTGTCCAAATCTGGACAAAATTTACCCGCATACTCAATCAAGGGACGGAAAAATCCCAAGAAGCTTGAGCCTAGCATATTCGATACCGCTCTTCTCAATGATGTTTAACAAGTGAATGTTACAGGTGACGGACAGCAGACGTCATGGGACCAGAGTTCTATTAGTAAGCGACGCTAACAACCTCACAGCATCCCCCAATCTCTCCCTTCGCAAACATATCTGGCCGGCATGCCTGCAGAACGAACCCTGTCCAACGGCTTTGGATCCTTCCAAGTAGAAGCCTCTGCGGGCATCCGAGGACGTCCGACATGTGAAGCATGCCGCCAACGAAAGGTCCGCTGCAACAGAAAGGTGCCGTGCTCGAACTGCTCCAGATTCCAGCTTTCATGCGTCTACGCTGAGCGGTCAAGGCGCGGACCCATCAAGCCGCCTGCTAGAGTCTCGCCGTCACCTAGTCACGAGACACCAGCAACTAACGGCTCAGCCAGTGAACCGAGCAACACGGATATATTGCGCAGGCTGGAGAATGTTGAAGCGCTGTTGAAAACCCTCGTCGCCCAAGGACTGCCGAGCAATCAACCAAATGAAAGCCAAACCGCACCCAGGCCTGCTTCAACCTCGCAGGGCGCGTCGACGCACGAGCTGCTCCTCGGCAACGGAGAAAGAGGGGATTACGTGGATGATTCCATGTTTGTACACGTACTTCTAGACGTGGGTTTCCACACATGCCGCCTTCCTCAGGGACCTGGACTAAATCTTGCAGGACTCTGCCCGTCGGTGTACTGCAAAATCACCGCCCGTGTCGTCAAGCCTGCCAGCCCACTACCCGCCCCAGCCGCATGGAATCATCACCACTGACATTTTTGGTCCTGTGACCGACGACCTGTTCATACCTCCCCAGACACTTGCCACGCTCTGGACCCTCTACACCCGCAACTTCGACCCGTTGACGAAGCTGTTGCATATTCCGACCATGCAGCCGGTGATGCTACACGCCGGAGCGAACCCTCGGGAAAGTGACGACACAGGATGGGCTCTTTCCTACGCCATATGCTTCGCCGCCGTGGCAAGCGTCCCGAAAAGCGAGGCGGCGCAGCTGCTCGGCTTCGAAAAGCTGACGCTCCTGCGCCACTTCATGTGCCAGCTGGACGGTGCTCTGATGCGTGTCAGAATCCTGATATATCCGAACCTACAAGCCCTGCAAGCCCTCGTAATCTACTTGGTATCCCCTCCCCACCACCCAACTTTACAGAAACGGAAGCTGATGCGACGCAGACAGCCCTCCGCACCCACGACACGGGACGCTCAATCTGGATCCTCGTCGGCATCGCCATCCGACTCGCCCAGACGCTCGGCGTCCACCAGTACGGAACGCACCTCGGCCTTAGCCCCTTCGAAACCGAGATACGATGCCGGCTGTGGTGGCACCTGACGACGCTGGACGCCAGCGCGCGCGAGGGCAACGGCTTCAACTCGTCCATCATCGACAAGGACCACCAGGCCTTCCGCCTGCCTCTGAACGTCGACGACGCGCGCCTGCACCCGCAGATGACGGAGCTGCCGCCCGCGCAGGAGCAGTGGACCGACATGACGTTTCCGATCGCCAGCCTGGAGATGAGCCGAGGCTTGCGGCAAGCCGCCGCCGCCGCGACGACGCAGGGGAGAGAGGCCGAGGGCACGGAGAGGGCGATACGGGAGGTCGAGCAGGCCGTCTGGCAGCGCTACCTGCGGCACTCGGACCCGGCGCGGCCCGTCTGCCGTGCTGCTGACGCGCTGGCCGGCATATCCATCGCAAAGGCGCGCTTCGTGCTCGCGCTGCAATCGTGGTTGGCGCAGTCGAAGCCGTATCCGAGGACGGCGGCGCCAAGGTACCACCAGCTGCCCCAGCCCGTCTTCGTGTCGGCTGTCGAGGTGCTCGAGAGCGGATACGTGCTGCAGTCGGGCAGGTTCATCGAGGGGTTCGCGTGGTTCTACCAGCAGCACCCGCACCTGTACGCCTTCTTCCTGGTGCTGCACGTGCTGAAGGACTCGCCGGAGCGGCCGGAAGCTGAGCGCGCTTGGGTGGCCGTCGACGACTACTTTACCTGCCTTGCCGACTTCATGGAGGCGGGCGAGAAGAAGCAGAAGAAGAGCTGTCTGTGGGGCGTGCTGGGTCGGTTGTGCGAAAAGGCTCGGGGAGCGAGGCGGAGGGTGACTGAGGCGCCGCTGAATGGCGTTTTGGAGACGACGGCGGCGGTTGGAGACGAGATCGAGTTTACGGCTGTGGACATGCAGCCGTGGAATCCCCTCGCGATCGGCCCCTTGGATTTTGATAACATCCTTGCCCTGGAAGATTTTTCCGACTGGTTCGACTGTGATCAACTACCTGCGTAGATGATGGTCGTTGAGCCCATGAGCTTTATGCTGTCTTGGCTACCTATCTTCAGATGCAATATGAAAGCTATTGCATGGTGTAGCTGTTGGAGAGTGATTATAGATGAATGTCAACGCGAAGTTGTTCTTCCTACGTACGATACTGTAAAATCGTTTACGTTGCCGGCGGAGCATCACTGGCTTCAACAAAAGTCGTAAGCAGCATGTTGTAGCTGCCTGGCCCGTACACAGAGCCGGACCGGGCATGCATGAACCAAAGGGCATTGAACGCAGTCATGACCAGCTGCCGCGATTGATGCACCAGGCTAGGGCGATGACTTTCGTTTGTGCCCCTGGTCAAAGCGACCTCCGAGATTGTCATTCAAGGTAAATCCCAGCGAAACCGCGGATAGAACTACAGGAGCCCGATGATTGAAAAGAGAGTTGCCGCCGTACGCCAGTTGCGTGTTTGGGGTATTGACGTGGAAATCTTCGTTATGCGTTGGCCCATTCAGCTGGCCAAATGAATCGGAGCCATCTTGAGCGGACGGGCTTGTGTGGATCAGGTTGGATCCGGGACAACAATGACATTGTCTCGTGTGCGGTGGCTGGAGGGTTCGGACGATCCTCCTCCTCCTCCTCCTCCTCCTCCACCACCTTGGTTCTCCATGGATATGGTGGATTATTTGGCGACAACATATTTCGACCGAGCGGAGAGAACCTAATTGAATGAGACGGCTCAAGAGACCAGCGTGATGAAGGCATAAAGACTTGTTTGTAGGTTCAAGGTGCCGGTTATTTTGAGTGAAGCAGCCGCAAGGCTGCATGAAAGTAGGAATCTATTTTGAAACGAACATTACCGTTTGGAGAGGACGTTTTGAACTGAGCGTTGTGCAGAAAGTGGTGGAGATAAGGAAAATAGCCCTAAAGGCTCTGTGGTAAAGCTGTACAGAGGGGTTCTGCGTCCGACCGCTAGCGCATATTTGTTTTTACTCTACAACATGGGGGGCTGAAGCGGTTATCCGGACGAGTCTGGCCAGATCTGACCTTCTCTCCACCTAAGATCCATAGGGAGTTGAAGCCTTCATCCGCATGTTTTTTTAGGTCATCCAGGATCCAAATGGATTACGCTACTTAGTGGTCGGATGCAGAACTCCCCTGTACCCATTGCAGGAAGGTTGATATTCGTAACGTATTATTGGCAAGTGCGCCAACTGGACAGCGGAGTTCTGCGTCGGGAGGCTAGTTCTTCCTGTTTTCTGTGCAGCCGTCCCGTTCGACTATCACATCTACCAGAACACTGTAAAACCCTATGTTGAAGGACCTGGCTTCCTCACGTAGTCGTCCGACGTTGAGCCTTACTGTAGGTTGGAAGCTTATATTGTCGACAGGGATTGTCGACTATAGGGCGCAGAGAGGCAGATGATCATAGAGCAGCAAAGCAGCCGAAGATTCGAGACACGAAGATATGCATCTCGTGGATGAGGCTTCGCAGTTGTGCGCCTGTGGTGTGGGCTCCAGAGGTTGTATGTGGTGGTACGAAGTGATTGGCTTCAGTGGTCGTCTCGGTTTCGCTGCGCTCGGTTCGGTTCAGCCAGGTTATTAATGCGAGCCTATGTGACGGAACATCAGCGTTTACTGCAACCCCACTTACTAGTCGTCAGTCAGGAGGAGTCCTCGTGATGTCTCATGTTCGTGGTTTCAGAACCGCACAAATAAAATCCAGTCTCTCCATCGAAAAACCCCAAAGCCCATCCGGTTGCCCCCAACGACCGCGAACATCTGGTGATTTCGCTCTAACTGCCCCGACGATGCCTGACGGCTGATTTCTCCGAAGTTTTTAGATCCCTCCACGATGGCACAGCCCGCACTTTTTTCGTTCCGCAGAACCCCACAAAAAGCGAAAAACCCCTCTTGACCGCATCCTCACGTCCTCGTTCCTCACAGGACACGGCGGCCCTCCCCGACGGATCCACCCCTCATACCGACAGCGCTGCGCCGCATGCGCAAGACTGACCGGTTTCCGTCCAGTCGGGAGTCTCCGGTGAACGGTGAACGAAACAACCATGTGTAAAAAATATCGTTGGGCGAGGTAGGCCTACGGTGAACGGCGGTCGCAAGAGGGTCGTGTCATTATTCCCGCGGTCCAGGATATTTTCCGTGCAACGATGATCCTGGGTTTGTTGAGGGGCTTCCTTCAGTAGTGCGGCGTATAGGCTGGACGTAAAAGGCTCGGTGGGAGATGGCGGTGTCTGAGGATGCTTCAACACGGGGTACTGCCCCTCACTTTCCATTCGGCGCCCTCGTTTGGCCCCAATCACCACATTGTCCTTTACCGCTTGCAGTAAGGGCCCTCCACGCCGATCCCCAGAAAGACACGCAGTGTCGGACCTTTGAGATGGGGCGGGTGGAAAACACTTCAGGGGCGGTCTAGCTGAAGGGCAGCGAGATGGAGACGAGTCTGGGGAACGGTCCTGGTCATCTGGACGGCTTTCAAGGTGAGAGATCAGATGGATGAGATGCCGCGAGGTCAGAGGAATCGCAGCGGAAGAAGACTTTTCACCAAAGTGCTGTGTTGCGGAAAATGGTCTCCGAAGACCCTCTGTCCTGACTCACCTCCCCCAGTGGAGTTAGCTGGTCTGATTCATCAATACATCGCTACCCCTCACGCCAGTAATGTGGAGGCCAGCAAAATGGTGCCTGCGGGCATAAGACGCGCTATGCCCGGGCATCAGAACTTCTGGCCGGGCTGCTGCACTTGTGCACATCCACTGTTCAGCCACATGATCATTGATCACCACGAGCTGCATGCGTCCCCAGACACACAGACTAAGCAGACATCAGAGCTTCTACTCTTTCTGACTAAAACGGATGTTGCTTATCGGAACTCCATGGAGAGGATCATCCATGCGATATCGGCCAATATCCATCAGCCCGTGGCCACAGAGGATAGACAAAGCCGAGGTGTGGATAGAGACGACTGGCGGCGAGAGATTGAGACAATCGACGTAAGAGCAGCCCCATAATGTAGCGATTGGTAACAGCTTTGGGGAGAAATTTGCTAGCACGGACGTAAGAAAGAAAAATTTAAGCGTATCACGAGCTGATGGGAAGACTTATGCAGGGACGACCATCACTTGTAGAGCGGTGAGCAGCAGAAGCCTCACTGATGATGTACGATTATGATTCACAGTCTCTCAACGCAAAGGAAGACGTAGCAGTAGTGCTTACCAGTATCAGCTAGCTCCCGGATGGAGTGGCATGCCATTCTCGATACAGCGGTCAGGCAGAGGGCTGACCTATCAGAGTCGTGGCTCGGCACTCGCCTGGCAAGTATCGGGTGACTTGCTCCGCACAGCAAGACATGCTCGGGGAAGGGTGTAGATGCAGGGCACGCAGGGCATGTTCAGCCGGCCGGGCCGAGCCTCACCCAGATTGCTGCGTCGGGACCGAATTTCGACCAGGCTCGGATGCGGCAGCAAAACTTGGCCGAGGTGTGCGGTGGTGTCTAATCCCCGCAGGGATGTTTGGAGCCATGGCAGTCAAGGTTGGAGCGAGGAGTGGAATGATGACCCCCGCAAAAGCTGATGAGATCTTGCTGGTGTCTCACTCACCTAGGGTGGGAGGGTGGTGTGAAGGGCTCACGTCACGGTGGTGTGACATGGCCGGAAGGCGAAAGCAGACGCAGGACGCACCGCAGAGCGGGAGGGGGGACATGTCTCCGGGCGAGGGCGATCGGGGACGGAGAGATGTGACGCCACCATCTCCGCGATCTCGAAAATTCGGACGTCTGCGCAGGGTCGAGAGCCGCATCTGGTTGCCAAGCGGGAGGCGAACAAAGGAACCGGTTCCCCAGATGGCGATCTCGCCGAGCCGGCGATGTGCCGACAAAATAGGGCATTCCGGTGGCGTTCGGGGCGGCGTTGGGCTGGTTGAGGCGGGTGCGGCGCGCTGGCTCTGCACGTGTCTGGAAGCGTCTGGTGTGTGGTCCGGAGCCGCATAGCTCGGCCGACGTGGTTGGGAGGAGTCGCACTGCCGTGGTTGGGCGGAGGGTTGGAGCGTGGAGCGCAGCGAAGGCCGCGGTGAAACGGAGAAAAGGCCGGTCCACTTCTTTCGCAGCGGGTCGGAAATTGTTCGGGGGCGCGCGCGACGTTTCTTCTCTAGCATCCAACAGCATGGCATGGCGCCATGGAGCGGAAATGTCAGTCGATACTTCTTCTCCACAAAATGGCGCGGCGCATCCGAGGGGGCCTGCGCGAATCTGCTCAACGGCCTGCTTGGAGCCCCGGACTGTGGTGCGTGGCTGCGTACCTTGCATGGCTGTGCGACCAGTGACGACGCCGGCATACTGCTTCGGGTTAGGGCTGGCAGGCAGGAGAATTATTGCGCCGTCGTGGTGTTGAGTTCAAGGTTGAGGGCGCTGCAACCCGGCATCGTCCGACCACCCCCAGGAAGGTCCTTCAGCTTGTCTGGCGGATCTCGGTGATAGGGAAAGTACCGGACATCTGATCAAACCCACTAGCTTAAGCGGGGGCTCCACTAGTTTTGGAGCACGAGCAAATGCGGCATTGTGGAGATAACGACAGCTTGCAACAGTGCAGCCTCGTCCGGATCGAGAGGTGCCCGTTTCTCCCCTGCCGTGCGACACCACACCAAGAGGAAAGGGGGCTCCATCATGTCTTGTACCACGCCCGCACACCCGTCTATTTTGGTGTCGGATCAGCCCGACGGGAGCCAGCCCCAAACGGAAGGCAGCTCGACGGGCCGACATTGATGAAGCTGACAGCTGCTGCGCCGAAACAGGGGACCGATTGCAGAACAGGCAATGCTACCGGTCCTCGCCTGCATTGCGCCAGCGGCAGCGCTCGCATGGGCCGGGGCCGGATGCGCAGGGACGCAGGGACGGGGGCGATCAGAATTATTTCCAGAAGCGCTTGTGTTTGCGTGCGAAAGAAAAAAAAAATTAATGGTTGTGCTGTATGGACGGCGTTAGCACACGGCACCTGCTGCCAGCACCCGGCGTTTGCCATATACTACTGTGACATCGGATATGGGACCCTCACCGACTGTTGACTGAGCGAGCAGAGAGCGCAGGTTATATTTGGCCGCCGCACAAATCCTTCGCCCGGCTGCTGAAGTGAGAGAGAGGCGGCCAATATCAAACATCAGACGCGCTGCGCCTCAACTTCCACGGCGTCAGCGAGCACCGTCCCTTCAGTACCCCAGAGTCGCACAACACCCCCACATTCCCTCTCTCCCTGCTGTGCGACAGCCAAGAGCGTGAAGTTTCATTGGACCTCAAACCCCGGCGCCTTCACATGCTGTGCGATTCGTCACCATTCCCCAGCTCCTGAGATATGCGTCCATCGAGTAGAGTAGTAGATGTCGTTGTCGTGGTCGCCCTTGACCCCGGATCTGCAGCCTCACTGACTGCCATTCGGCGCTTAGCAGAACGTGGAGATTTTTCTTTTCTTTTCTGTCCTGGTGAAGAGTGTTCGGAGTCGGAGCAGAAGTAACGCACGCAAGCAACGCGAGCTCAACGGGGAGGGCCGGCGCCATTTGTCATCTGTCTTGCGCTGTCATCAGCTGAAAATTTGTCGAGCTGTTACGTCGGGCGAAACGCATCCCCACAATTCCACCCTCGCGCTGGATTCCGCCGGCGCAGGCGGTTTTTTTGCTGCCCGGCTGTGGTTTGGGAGCCCTCGCGCACGCCGACAGCCCAACTAGCACACCCTGCCCCGGCCTGGCATGCGCTGCCCTCTAGCTGGTCTCGCACGCCGGCGCTTGAGGCGCAGAAAAAGCAGCACCGAAATAAAGCCTTGGTAGGCCCCAGCCCCAGGCCAGCAAAAGACCCCACAGCCTCAGCGCGCGGCCCCCTGTTCCATCTGACCAGCGCTATCAGCCCCAGTGACCCCTTCACGCAGAAAATTCCTCCCTCCCGGCTCGACTGCTCGGGCTTGGCGCCGCTCCTGCTTTTCCGGCTGATCCAGCGACCGGCTCCTCGTTCCCCACGTTTCCTCTACAAAGCTGCGTCACCCGCAGCTCACCCGAGCGCGCTCTTATAAGATTTTCGTCCGCCCCTCCCATCCCTTCTCCGGTTTTCGCTCGCCTTACCTTCCCGCATCCCGCCGTCCACCACCCTCAAAAACTACCTCGACTACTGCTCGCGGTGCCCTCTGTCACATGCACCCGTCAACCTCTGCAGTGGATTTCAAAAATCTGCTGAATCCCGAGTCTCCCGACCAACACCAACAGCCCTCGTCGCCCACCAACATGGCCGCTGCCACCGTCCAGCCCGTCAGCCTCATGGGCTCCATGCTGCAGAACGCCCAGCCGCACCAGGACGACCACCGCCAGGACCTGCCGCGTCCCTACAAGTGCCCGCTCTGCGACAAGGCCTTCCACCGCCTCGAGCACCAGACAAGACACATCCGCACCCACACGGGCGAGAAGCCGCACGCCTGCCAGTTCCCCGGCTGCACCAAGCGCTTCTCGCGCTCCGACGAGCTCACCCGCCACTCGAGGATACACAACAACCCCAACTCGCGGAGAGGCAACAAGCAGCATGCCGCCGCCGTTGCTGCCGCCCAGGCCGTCGCCACCGCTGGCATGCTCGATGGCGCTCAGATCTCGCACATGATGCCGCCGCCCTCGAAGCCCATCTCCCGCTCCGCCCCGGGCTCCAACCTGGGCTCGCCCAATGTCTCGCCGCCCCACTCGTACTCCAGCTACTCCAACCTTCCGGGCCTCGCTGCCTACAACCGCTCCAACCCGACCAGCTCCATGGGCATCCTCGCCACGGCCGCCTCCCAGGTCGAGCAACAGCAGCAGCAACACGCCCCCCAGTTCCCCTCGCGCCCGACTCACCACTTCGGCTCGCACCAGCACTACCCGCAAAACAACGGCCGCCTGCCTGGCGTCACGGGCCTGGCTGCCTACGCTTACTCGTCGCAACCCATGTCCCGCTCGCACTCGCACGAGGACGACGACCAGTACGCACACCGCATGACGAAGAAGTCGCGACCTGGATCCCCCCTGTCGACCGCGCCGCCCTCGCCCACCTTCTCACATGACTCGTATTCCCCCACGCCTGACCACACGCCCCTCGCCACCCCTGCGCACTCGCCGCGACTACGTCCTCACGGCCTGCACGACGTGCAGCTCCCGCACATCCGCCATCTCTCGCTTCAGCACGTGCCGGCCCTCGCGCCCATGGAGCCTTCCGCAAACGGCGAGACTCCGTACATCCCGAGCCAGACTGGCGGCCTCAGGATAGGTGACATCATCTCCAGGCAGGACGGCTCGCAGCGGAAACTGCCCGTGCCGCCCGCGCCCAAGGTGGCGGTGCAGGACCTGTTGAACGCCGGCAGCGGCTTCTCCTCGGGCAGCAACTCTGCGACGGGCTCCGTCGCCGGCAACGACCTCAGCGATCGTTATTAAGCCACCAAAAAAAATCAGATGCATGACACTGGGCGTTTTTGGTTCGATACGACCTCTTTCGGGTGCGCTTAGCGATTTCAGCGTTTCTGGGTTATAGACGGGAAATGGGTCAAGAGATGCACGCACCGACGGCATCCTACGGCGAAATATTGGCAACGCTTTACTCTTCACTCTTAATAGCCCATCCGAGCTATCGTTTTCCTTTCTCTGTTGACTGCTTTATCGCTATCGCTTGTTGATTTATTATAGACTGGACCGGTGTTTGCGAGTTTCAACGCAAGGCTGAAATCATACCCCCTCCGCGGTCGTGGTAGACTCGCACGATGTACATTTCCTATTCGTTTATCGTTTTTTGTTTTATTTCGGGCTACGGCAGAGGCCAGATAACATGGCTTCGGATGATCACGCCCGACAGCTTCCATAGAATTACTCGTCCGGAGAACGCACTCTACCCTCCCCTAATTCAAAAGTCACGGTTTTGCTTCACGTCGAATTTTCTGGTGATGATGCTAAAAAAAATTAACCAGGCGCCATTCCAACAGCAGTGACGGGACATGTTGTGGGTGCGTGTGACGTGATCTCGTCCGCATCTGACGCAGCTACACAGGGAAAAGAGTCATGGCGATCAGACGGCCGGCTGTAACACAGACTATGCAGATTCGAGCGGCTGCATCCACCGGAGCTGCCTGGGATCGAAAGATCGGAGAGCTGAAGCGAAGAACAAGGGCCAGAAGAGAACGCCGTCTCTCTCGAGTCTCAGACAACCATCGAACGATGACGCTTTGTGGAGACGACGCACACAACCCCGGACCCCGGACTCTAGCACACAGCACATCCCCCTCCCCTCGTCCTCCCCCAATGGCATGTCACGCATCCCATGGGTGGATGATCTCCAACACACGCGCCATCCCGCTGTTTCCTCCGCATCGGCGCGCCTTCATCAAAGCTGGCGGCCTGTTTTCTCCACATTATGGCGCGCAGCTTGCCCCATGGGTGAATGGCGAGGGACCGGAGCTGATGAGTACTCACTAGCGGAAATAAGTTTCCCGGCGCTCCCTCAACTGACCCAAGGTACACTACCGTGGCTACCTATGCACAAGAATTCAAATGAAGGACTGGCAGATCAATGACGGGTTGTTGACAATGAGAAATTGAAGCTTTTGACGGCCATTGTCTCAAGCTATTAGTCATGTTCCATTCTTCTAGTCCCCGGGGAAAGGGAACGAAGAGAGCCATTCGCGGACAAAGTTACTTGTTGACTCAACTGACATGGTGTCGGGAACCGAAATTAGTGAATCTGTACCATTGCATCGCTTTTACCCCAGCTTCCCCACATGCTAAAGCATTTGCGGCAGGAAGAAGAACGTGACTCAAGACTTTTTTGTTGGCCCTCTCCATGCCCGTTCCGGGCCGAGAAATCAAACGCAAGGACGCGGTTCGCCCTCCACAGTTTAATCATAATGAACGGGAGGAATGGGAAGATGCACACGGACGTGTTTTTCTCCCGAATTGCCCAGAGAAGAAAGGAAGACGACGGGAACATGCAGAGCAATAACTAATGCCTGGGGATTCTTGCAGCGGCACGGGCGGGTACAAGCGCTGCAAAAACTTATTGCAAGGCACCCGGGTTCATTTGAAGCCAAAGCAAGGCCCCCAGAAACTGGCCAGTGAGGGCGGTGGAAACGGTGTTCCGATTGATAACAGCAACGCTTTTTCCTTGCGTTCTTGGCAGACAAGAGCAGGAGGGGAAGACTAGATAGTTGCCACCTTGTTTCGGCCCAAGGAATCAGTCGTTCCGAGACTTGTGGTTGGGGATGGGGAGATGGTGGCGTGCTGCCGCGCCGACTACGGGCCACTAGGGTGGGCGGAAGAAAAAAGAAAGAGATGGGGGATCAAGCACAATGGCCTAGCTGCCGAAACACCACCACCAAGGCGCATATGATGCGGAGCCGACTGCGGAGGAGCGAAGGAGAGGGTAGAGGCGGCACATGGGGTGGCTGCAGATCCCCACACCCCTCCCACATGCAAGACGCAGGGCCTGGTGGTGTGGTGGTGGAGTGACGGTCTCGTTATTCGGTGGTTGAAGCACCCGCATGTTTGACATTCCCCTCCCTCCTCCAACCAACCAGGTGCAGCATGCAGCAAAAGCAAAGGAAGAACAGGTACAGTGTAGGTACATCTTCACCGCTTTTTTGAAAATGGTTTTTTTTTGTGATCGTCCCATAACGTCGATCCTTGTATGATTTCTTTGTCCTTCAGCTTCTTTTTCTCGTTCTCCGCATTTACCCACACCCACATTCCCAATCTCTCAAAGCGCGCGCCACAGCCCAGCCCCGCGGCGCGTCGACGGCCAGCCCGCCAATCCCGATCCATCGCTAGGATGAATTGCGAGCGGCGACGTGGCGGCGGAGGCAGGTTGAACGAGGATTCCCAGTCTTATCTGGCCGATCTCGTTTAGGAGCAGCCACCCTTGGATGGTCGCCCGGGTTTTGCGGGCAAGCCTCTTTTTCGTTTGTGACTGATGATACACGCAAGCAGCGTTTTGGGTTGCGCTGGTCCGGGGTAAATGTTACTCCACTACCAGGTCGGGGCTTCCCTGCCATGCACTCCACACGCATCAGTCTTGCGTGATAGCGCCGGCAGGCGCTCGTCCGTGCTCGTTCGTTTGACCAACAAAAAACACGAAGACGGTGAGGGAGTCAACGATAGGCCCAAGGGATGATGAAATCACGGCCAGCTCGCCGCGCAAGAAGGCCAAGCAGGGTCCAGCGGGGGCATCTCATCATCGCTCAATGACGCCATGAGCAAGCGAAGATACCCTCCCACCTCCCCAGCGAACAAGGAAATGCTGCAATCCCGCAACTACACGACAAAAACCGCCCGTTCTAGGCTCCGTCGATTGTCTTGCAATTCCTGCCACACTGCCCCCTTCCCAGTCACCCTGGCCTCGGGTAGTCTCAGCCCTGAGAACAAGCCACCCAACGTCCGCGTCAAATCACTTCCCCCTACCCTCTCTACCCCCCGACGACCCACACACTGTCGTGGAATGGGCGGCTGCGTCAACCAACGCCAGGTCGTGGTCAGGGAGGAGGACGCACGGAGGATGGCTGATCGGCTTTGCAAATATGCGCCCGAGACGCCCCAGCCCAGCACTGTGCAGAGAGAGGGAGGTACTGGGTACGAGGGAACGGAAAAAAAGGGCAGCCCACCCGCCCGCGCCCAAGGCAGGATTGTACACATCATCATCATCAGCAGCATCGTCAGCAGGGGCGTAGCACTCTAGCGCCAGCTTTCCGCCACGTCCACCTATCCACACGGACAGTTTCGCCGTTTGGCTGGCAGCCCCAAGCGTGGTTAGTTTCCGCCCTCCGGGGCAGGCCGGAGAGATACGACGGGGGATGAAATGGTGATAGGGAAAAACAAATTGGGAGGGAAGAAAAGGGAAAAGTCGCATGCGCTACCCAAAGAGGCCCAGGGCCAAAAAAGAAAAACCCGCGCTACCGAATACCCCGTGGGTAACTCCAATTTTAAGGCGCCCCACGCCAGGGCCAAAAAAAGCTTTGGTCTCATATTCCCCACGCCCACGCACACACACGACACCTGATCGCCGCTGGCCCCCCATCTGACGGAATCCCGAGCTTCCTCCATTGTGCCACCCCTCCATCCGGTTTTGTTGATTGCTGTTGCTCCTGCTCCTGCCGCTCTCTCCTCCCTTTTCCCACGTCAACCCGTCAAGTAACGTCACTTGTCCTTTTCTCGTCTATCATGCCTGGCCCACCCCGAACCCTTTGGATGATCATGATGTGAGCCACACAACCCCGAAAACCCGCGAAAAGCCTCACGCCCCAGATCACCGCCCGGGTATCCCGATGCCCGCCGCCCCGTGTCATGATCTCTCTCAGCCACGGGGGCAGCGGAAGTTTTTAGGGGAAAAAAGAAAGGCAACTGCCCTGCCCTGCCCTGCCCTGCCCTGCCCTGCCCTGCCCTGCCCTGCCCTGCCCTCCACATGCCCTCTTCTCGTGACTCGCAGCCACCCACACCCACACTGCCCGCCCCCCCGCGCTCTCGGAGCGCCCACCGGGAAGTTTAACTGTTTTCTGTCTCTTCGCCATGATGGGCCACCAGCAAGTGTGTGAAAAAGCCACAGCCCAGCACGGCCTTCCGCATGCGGGCTTGATGCGGCTCATCAGGGAGTGGGCACGGCGCTGCGCTAACCTTTGCGGGGAGGGGGCGTGGGCTTTGCGGCGATCGGATTGGCTGGTGATAGCCATATCTTGGTGTTTTTGTTCCTACCTTTTTTTTTTTTTTTTTTTTTTTGCAAGTCATGCGTATGCTGGTGGCTGGGTTTAACACCTACACTTTGAGACTCTACAAACCCCCGTGGTATTTTGCTTCTTCACTTCTTTTTTTCTTCTTCTCCATCCAAAGGGCATGCATGCGTGTTGTGGGCATCCAAAATGGTGAGGCTGTTACGCGGTAAATCCGATGGGCGGGTGAGTGGGACCAATAATCTATTTATTTATTTTTTCTTCCCTTTTTTCACTCCGGCATTTCTCCACGTCCCCATGCACGTATGTTCGGCGCGCGCCCCGATGCGTCTCCGTAGGTATGCGGAACGCGTGGTGTGTTCCCTTTGCTCTGCCGCCCGCACGCAGACGGGTGGAGTGAGAAGGAAGCTTGGAGAAGAAAGATGGTTGCTTTCTCTCTCTGCAGGTGGAGAAAGTGCAGGCATTGCATTGCATGCTGCGGCTGGTGTCGTGGGGCGTCGAGCGATGCTCTGGTGACTTTTCTTTCCTGGGGCTCCACGGGGAGGTACGTATCGGACTGAAGGGCGTCTCTCGGCCGGGACTGGATTTTGGTTGGTGGGACAAGCCTCACTTTGCTCTGATTGATGAGGTGGCCCACATTGCCGGCCCGGTGGAGCTCTGGCTGCGCGTTGTTGAGGCTGTGGGTGAGCTGATGATGAGCGTGTTGTTGGCACACACCATGATGGGGACATGCTGCTGCCTACTTGCGACTTTGTTGACCAAACTGGCCGACGAAGGGCCTTCTCAGCTGCCTACTACTGCCACGGTGCTGCTTCGTTGGTGCTCTCCATCTCGTTATCTTGCTCAGAAACGGGGCGCCCCCAACCAAGCCTCCGTCTCATCACACACACGTACCATGTCTCTTTCTCATTTCATTGACTCTCCCCGTGGCGTTAGCCCACACGGCCTGAGTACCCACGTTTGGCGATCAGTGTAAAAGCGGCGAGACATTTTGCTTCGCTCCGAGTTAAACCCCGCGAGATGGGCAGCTAGCAGGTAGCAATAGCGCCTTCAATAGTGAGAGCATGCAAGTGTCGAGCCACACTCCAAACCCTATAGGGTAGCGAGCGACTTCGGTCTGTTAATTCAACTGAGTGGAGCCCGCGGAGCTAGTAGTTACTGGATGGAAGTCGGGAAATAACAAACAGCAGTGAGCTGACCCGCAGCCGAGACACCGTATTTGGAGAACACGAGCAGAGCCGCCATCGATATGCATGCACGCGTGTACGTACCAAAAACCTCCGGGCTGTAGCAGTCACAGTGTCTTTAAGCGAAATATTGGCCCCAGCGAGGGTTGGCAATGCCCAGCTGTGAATGCCGCGCCGCAATGCCGTGGGTGGTGCGCCCGCCGGGGCCAAATTACGCTCCAGCGAACCCTCTATTCCCCGAGACCCAGTTGTTGTGTCGCGTTGTGTGTCTTGCCTGAAGGCGTGTTGAGGTCGTAGAGAGGGTACTGCACATGCGCGGGGGGGAGCATGTCCCCTGTTTCACATGTCGGGTTAAAGCATTGCCGGAGAGCGTCGCCATACCGATCTCGTCGCGAACTCTTTTCCTGATCGTCGCATGGGGTAGAGAAAGCGAGAAGGGCGAAGCGAGGTGTAGCTAGACGAACAGATAGGCAAAAACAGTCGAGGTTGAGCGAGAGTAGTGAGGGGTGTCGGGTCTGGGGTAGATGGCACAATTCTTCCGTGCTTCGGTTTCGCAACCACAACCCACCGCCCTCGTTTCTTCTTCTCCGCTCTTTTTTCTCACAAACTGTGGCGCAGGCAGCTCCCGGCGGAGGAGGGGAAAAAGAGACGGCGCAGGGCAGCGAAGAAGAGGAATTCTTGTCCCGCCGGAGGAGCGCATTTAGGCTAAATACCCTTCCGCTCTTGCGCTTTTGCTTGAATGCCACGGCGGGCGCGCCCGGTGGGAAGGCGATGGCGCAATCTTGGGTTTCCTCCCTCTGTCATGTCCAGCGGGGTGATGATGGCACAGAAGACGGCGTTGAACTTGCTCTACTAGGTAGCTTCGAGTTACGCCGTCACACATTTCCCCGTTTCTCCATTACCCCGACGCTGGCACCGCAAGGCGAGAAAGCTTGTGAGCTTGGTGTGAGTGTTGGACCAAGCCACCAGCGTGCGGCTACGTAAGGCTTTCTTCTTTTATGTCCGAACGTTCCTAGCGGCCGGCTGGCGATCCATGAGTCGTCGTTGTTTCCCCATCGTCCCTGTGCACTTTCACATGTCTGCATCGTCCTCATCTATACAGCTTCTCTATCCTCTGCTCCTCGAGAAATCACATGTTGACAAACCTCCCCTCGGCCATTTGTCTGTTCTGCAGCTTTTGACTTTCCCCCGCATCAACAACTAAGTCTCTTCTCCTCCTGACAAGTCCTCCACGTGTCGAGAATCCAACACCTAAGAGCTCCACCCCACCAAAGGGGGGCGACCCACACCCCACCACCGGCGTGCTTCAAGTTTTTTTTTCCCCCACCGTGCGAGAAGGAAAATGCGTCCGTCGTGCCAGCGTCAGCGCTCGGGCTCAAATGGTCGCCTTCCAGAAGGCCCGTAGTGCTGTTCTTTTCTGCGGTAGGGCGTCCAGCCAGCCAGCCTGGGCGTGCGTGCATGCTTCCTTCGAAGGATTAATGGTGCTGGCGTTTTGGAAGCAACTAGCTAGGCACACGTCACGGGCCGCAACGCGTCAACACCCAAGGCCAACCGCCCGTTTGTTTGCATCTCCATGCCCATCACCCCATCGCTCGAGAAACACCGGAACTGGGGGCGAGGCACGGCCGGCGCGCTGTGTCGGGTGTGGGAGAAAATGCATGACGACGCGAATTCTCTTAATGAAACTCGAGTCACGGCCGTGCAGACCACAGACGAGGGACAGAGTTTTCCTGCGCAATAGCACCTTCGTTCTCGTGCGATAGGCGTTTCTCTCTCTCTCTCTCTCGCAATGGTAAGTTCCGCTGACATGGCGTTTTCCATTTCAACAATATGGCATTCGCCTAGGCAGATAATAGGCCGAGGGGGCGCACTCCGGGGGATGCCACGATCCTCCAGCTGCGCCGACGATTGGCTGGCGAGCATTATTGCAAGCGAGAGGAAGCATGGAGATAGAAGCACCGATATAGAAACTGTCATGCCGTCTTTTCGTGGCGCCATGATGCTTCCTTTCAATCGTTCATCACAGTATGACGAGATTGGATGTGGGCCTTTTTTGGTTCCCGACCGCCATTCGCTCTCTCCTTCTCCTTCTTGCCATTTTGTCCGTCGTCCGTTCGTATCCTTGCGCCCACTCTTTCCCGCTAACGCGTTGCAGGTGCCACAGCGCATGTGTGGATGCGGCTGCGGCTGCGAACGAACGAGTCAAGAGGGTCGATCGGGATTTCGTCACTCGGCCGTACTAACCGCTGGGCCATTATATCATCGTACAGCTGCAGGACTCGCGGGAGGGATGAACAGCTTGGGGTGCAGATTGGGCGATGACGAAGATGCAGTACGCACCAAGGGGAAGAAAAATTTCCTTCTTTATTGGGGGCCAACGGAGAGCTCTCCGCAATGCAAGGAAAACAACAAGTTGACGTCAAGCAGGGAAAACCTGTTGGTGTTTTACGGTTGCGTCTTCTTCGCCATTTCTTTATTCCCGGGTGCGACAACCTGGTTGGTGTATGTACCTGTTCCTCCACCGGGGGGGCGGAAGCTGGGAGAGTGACTTTTGTTGCGACGAATGATACCGGGAGCATGTCGCAGGTCGACAACACTACCCGCATCCCCTAGCGCCTCAACAAAGTGCGTACCCGTCCGTCCAGTAATCATCCAGTCAGCTCCGTTGGTCCAGTTCCAGCCTGCCATTGGTACAGCGCAGCAGGGAAGGCAGGCAATCACCGGTAAGCGGCGGGCAATACTGAACGAAAAGAGGGGAGACCGCAATTGGGGGAATGGCATGATGATGGAAATCGAACAAAAAATCCACGGAACGCGACGCGGGAACGATAAAAAAAAATGCGGGATGCAAGCATCACCCCAAAAAGAATGCAAGGTCGGGGAGGCAAAGAATGCGGGGACCCCACACTTTTGGCCCCCCTCCCTTTCGGTTCATCCGGTTCGCCCTACTTTCCCGTTAACTTTCCCTTGCTTTTCCCCACGCCGACGATTTTCACTCTTTCTTGCCCCATCTTACGGCGGACGGCTGGCTTCCGGTGAGGCTTTCCTAACTCTTTCGCTTCGGGTGCAGCCCTCCGGCCCCCTGGTTCGAGGGTAAGAAGACGAACGAGATGCGCGTCGTTGCTTTTGGCTGCTGCTCTGCGATGGGTTGTGCTGAGCTCATCGCCGACCGGTTCATGCACCATGTCGAGTAAGCAACTCGGAACCATTCCACTGCTTGCATCGACGGCTGGCTTTTCTGGTAGAGGCATGTGAAGGGCAGTTGAAGATGTGGCACATCGGAGTCGACATCTCTCATTGTTGTTGACTGGCACATGCCGCAAGCAAGGTCTAGACCGTTGGCGCCTCGCGGGCATTGAGAAAAGTCATGGTGGACTAAAAGGGACAAAGTTGCCAATCTGGACAGGGCTGACGTTATCGGCATTCCTCTGTTCTGCTGTAACTTGGTTAGTACGCGTTACACACACAAAGCCGTGACCATCCGAGGCCACAATACGGGATAAAGTCTTGGGGAGCTAATAATAGGAACTACGTACACCACAGTCCCCTTTGAGGCATCCGGGGAGGTAAGTCGACCTCTGCTGTGCCAGCCTCTTTTTCCTGGCGTACATTATATTGTGAGATGTGGAGGAGAAAAAGAAGCACTGCAAGACTTACCCCATATCACACCACCGTCTCTCCATCATCTCCAAAAACTCAAGAAGTGACATTCCTTTGTACAACCTGGCCAGTTAACATCCCCTACTGCAGCCTTCCCCCCATGCCGTGTACACTCTCCTCTACCCTCCTCCGGTCAGCCCACAAAACAACACCTACCACTGCCACCCCGGTTCCCCGGTGGTGGTACCCGCTGCACCTCGCATATCACGGAACATTTCTTTTCCCCCCTTCTCCATCCCTCCTCACTGACCGGTCAACCCTCACCGCGATCCACCACACCCCGCATCAAACCCCTTCTTCCCCCCCAATATTTCTCGGCGCATAAAGCCGTACCACTCACTGCCCCGCGATGCGTTGTCAACAACAACAACACCAACAGGAGAAAAAGAAAAAAAAGACCCCCCCGCCCAATATGCACGTCACACACACACACACACGCACGCACGCACAACCCGCCTCGCCTCGCCTTGCCTGGATCCTGTTCGCCCGCCCCGGTTCTCGGACGTGGCACGGTACGCAACCAGGCGGCCCGGCTACCCAAACGCAATAATAAAAAAAGCAAGATGCGTTTGGCATGCGGCCCCCGCGCCCGCCCGCGCGCTTGTGTACATACGTACTGTACGCGTGCGTGCGTACGTATATGCACGCGGCGTATTGCACATTGCATGTATGTATGCGTGCAGATCTGCCGCTCTCTCACCGCCTCCTCTCTCTCTCATCTCGTTACATACCCGTTTGAAGGGTGTGGGTGTGTGTGGGCGTGGGGTTTTGTGGGGACGGGATGGCGGGGTTTTGTGATAGGTCTTTTTTCTCTTTTTTTTTTCTCTCGTTTTTGCGCAAACCGTTTTTTTCGAACTCTCGCATAATGGTGTTTTTTTTTTTTTCCCTTTCGCTGATCTGCCCTGCTCGTAGGGTTTGGTTTAGGAGACGGCATGGTGGCGTGGCGTGTCAGAGGTAGGTCTGTCTATTTTTGGTTGCCCGTCGTGATCGTGGTGGCTTTTGCGTCTTTCTTCCTTGACGCTTGTTGCAGGCTGTGGCTGGGTTGATTTCTTCACCGCTTTGGTGGTGCGTGATGCCGTGGACCTATTTTCGGGGATGCGCCGGCATGTCCGAGGGGGAAGGAATGGCTGATGGTGTGCTGGGTGGGTTAATGAGCTGTGGTCATGAGGGCGCGTTTTGGTCATGCGGGCACTGAGTGGATGCGGTAGGTACTACAGGCTTTATCGCTGTTCGCGACGTGGGGGTCTCTGGAGTTTTAGTGTGGAGTGCCCGTTGTCCTCGTGGTTTTTTCCAAACTCGGATTACCAAAAGAATACGGGGGGTTTGGTGTAAGCTGTTTCACCGACGTCGAGCTAACTCGATTGAGGAGGTGGTCTTTGACGTCTATCACAACGCTTGTGTGTTCTTGATGAATCAGATCTGTGGGAACTTTGCCGGGCTGGCAAAGGTTATCGACCCTTGAGCGGTGCTCATGATTGTCGTAAATCATTCACTTCACCAAAAGCCATCCAAGAAGTCATTTGCCCTCCTGATTTTGAGATTAAATAAAAATGGGCCTTCATCTTCAGCAAGAGGCACGATAGCATCGTGTAGACCACTCAAGACAATGCCCCGAAGCTACGGTGCCAATTTGCTAGTGGATGGTGGGATGTCTGTCACCACGACCAGGCGCCTACTCTCCAAATCTCGATAGACCAGTCCAACGATACCAAATAAGCACTGAACTAGTAATCTCCAGGCCATCCGAGTCATTGTGTTGGAGAGTCTAAATTCGGCGCCCAAGGTCTTCTAGCACGAATTTGTCGGATCGCAGTAGTTCTCGGCAACGTAGGCCTCAGTATACTCATGCATTTCAGCATTCCTCGATGACTTGCTCTAAGATACTTGAAAGAGCTTATCTGTGCTTGGTCGAAATACAATCGCTTCAGGCGCCTACTTATTATGAAAACTGCATAATCAAATGGAGGGCTGCCAACTCGAGCAGCTACTGCAGCCCGAGGGAATATCGTACCATCCACCTATACAAGTGACATCGACCTGTATGATCCCGAGGTCCCTTGTAGTGTGCTTGCGGGCCGACAGGACGCTCGTTCTGCTGGGAGTGGCTTTCGTATCTGCGTGGAACTTGCCCATGTGCTGTGGAAATAACGGGTAGCTCATTGACAGAGTAATATCGAGGGTCTTTATAATTAGGTCTTTGATGGCTTTGTTACAAGTGTAGGGGCCGCAATCTCAGATCTTGGTCTCCATCTCCTTATAGACAGACAATATGCTGCTCCGAGGACTGAGATATTGGAACTCCCGGCCAGCTGCAGCAAGATCCAATACGTCTCGGAATTGGAAGCAGAGTATTGGGACTTCGTTTCATTTGGCTTTCAAAACAAGTCTTGAATCCTTCCATCCACCACCATGCGAACCACCATCTCCACTCATCGAAGAGACTCACTTCAGTCACGTCTTCTATCACTTCCCCCTCGATTGACGACTCAACCCCAAGCTATTAGCATGACATCTCTACCACGAACATGGCTCGCACTATTTTCCCAGCCCAAGAAAGGAAGAGAAACAAATCCCGAGTAGCTATGATGAGAAACTCAAACCATCCCCTTCCAGCCTCCCCCATCATCGACACCAACAAACAAGGCAAGCCACGACCAGATAGAAAACAGTGGCTGATACGTCCACAACTATCATCATCGATTCAAGATGAAGCGTTCCGAGGAAGGTGATGCCACTTCCAACTCATGATATCGCAATGCTCACTCTCCTTTCTATTTCGCTTCAGATAGCTTCGGAGCTCCGTTGTTCCGGGTTCCCGTGGATCGCGTCATGCACGGATTGCTTGGCACGACACCACCGGTGTTGCGGTGTCCAAATGGGTCAACCGCTGCGGTGTAGTAGCCAGTTGGGCCAAACGTGGCTGCTGACGGCTCAGTCAGCACGCGGAAAACGCGGATTTATGACAGCATGACTTACCATATAAAAAGGCGGCTCATAAACCATTCCATCCCAGCGCCTTTATCTTCGAAGTGAAACAAGAGCAAAAGAAAAATCCATCACCCACACCACAACCATGGCGTCCATCATCCACGCCGTCTCCAAGCACGACAACGCCCAAAACGCCACCTTCACCCTCACCACCCCCCCACCCCCCCTCGGTCCCTCCTCCGTCCGCGTCCACACCACCCTCATCACCCTCTCCTCCAACAACCTCACCTACGCCCGCCTCGGCACCCCCCTCGCCTGGTGGACCGCCTATCCCATCCCCCCCACCGCCCCTCCCCCCTACGCGGACCCCTCATCCTGGGGCATCGTCCCCGCCTGGGGCTACGCCACCATCCTCGAATCCACCCTCCCCTCCCTCCCCCCCAACACCCACCTCTGGGGCTACTGGCCCACAACCTCGCACCCCACCACCCTGCAACTCCGCGCCGCCCCCGCCCCTGCCGACCACTGGATCGAAACCAGCCCGCACCGCCAAGCCCTCATGCCCCTCTACAACCGCTACGTCCACACCGGCCCCCACCCCCCCACCGACGCCGCCATCGCCTTCAAGCCCGTCTGGGAGTGCGGCTACCTCCTCGCCCGCCACGTCTTCCCCGCCACCTCGGAAATCGCCCCCGTCCACCCCCTCGGCGCCCCCGGCGGCACCTGGTCCCCCCAAGACGCCGACCTGCGCAACGCCGTCGTCGTGGCCCTGTCCGCCTCCAGCAAAACCGCCCGCGCCTTCGCCTGGCAGCTCCGCCGCAACCGCGATGTCGCGAGCGGCGGGCCGCTGGCGCTGCTGCAGGTGACGTCGGCGCCCGAGGCGTTGAAGCGGTACGAGGACGGTGAGGCGGCGGCGGCGCTGCCCGCGAGCAAGGCGGTGGCGTATGCGGACGTGGCGGCGCCGGCGACGCTGGCGTGGGTGGCGGGCTTCGCGCCGGAGCGGGTGGTGGTGGTGGACTTTGGCGCCGCGGAGGCCGTGGCCGAGGGGTTTTTGGCGGCGGTCGGGGCCGCGGGGGAGGTGGAGGGGGGTTTCAAACCGCGGGTGACGGTCGTGGCGTGTGGCGGGGAGATGAAGGTGTACTCGGCGGAGGATATGAAGAGGGTGGAAGAGAGCATGGTGCATCTGGGGAAGGTTCTGTTGAATACGAGTGGGGTGCGGGATGTGGCGATTGAGGCCGAGGGGCCGGAGGAGTATTTCAAGAACATGAATGAGGCGTGGGAGAGATGCGAGCGGGAAGAGGGGATGGGGGAGTTCGAGATGGTGAGGCTTGTCGGGGTTGAGAGTGTTGAGCGGGTCTGGCGGGATTTGTGCAGGCAGAAGGTCAGACCGAATCAGGCCATCTTGGTCCGCGTCTAGGAAACTGAGGGAGAGGGTGGTTTAAATGAGTAGTTTCTCCATGCCCAAGAGCCGTTAATACCAGAAGCTCGAGCACTTCCTCTTTTTTTTTCTGGCAAATATTACGACCTACGTTCATCGAAACCGGTTCCTCACGAGGCATTCACGGAGCCAGTGAAACCTCTTCAAGTGTTACGATTGATGATACTGGGATTGATTGGTAGAACAGCACCGGAACAGCCTGTGTTGGGTGGCCATTGCGTCTTGGCTGGAAGGCCATACACACCACCGGAGAGTCACGCTGCTCAAGCCTCTCAACTTCGGGGGTCGAGTATCACGAGGACTTGAGCCAACGGGGTACTTTTCATGTCAACTTCGGTAAGCGAAACAGGACCTTTGGCGTCAATAATACGCCTTACGGTGAGAACTACACTTTTCGTATTGTTTTCCTTCTCGAGCTTGGATGTCTTCCTAAATCTGTAGCTGTATGATCAACTATTTTAGACAATTTGTTGACGGTTGCAACACGTAACTTCGTACAAGGGTTGCTATTATGGCAGCGTGGACGTAATGCAAATACTCCAAAACAACGGTGCAGGCACAAGCCATGGGTTCATATAAACATTCGACGTAGCTCGCGAAAAGGGTCGAGTGGATATCGAGGATACACTTCTCCACTGAAGAGCTGATCTGCTCGGCATTGATGCTGGGGTGGAGGCGCCTGGGCGGGCGAGCTGCAGTGTTGCCATCTCCGCTGCGTCACGCGTCGGACGGAGAGAAATTCGCTGGCGAGCTGTTGTGCTGGGGCGCTGTGCCATCGTCTGGGGTTGTTTGTTGGGATGTGATGGTTGACGGCGCTGGACAGTGCGCTTTGTCCAGTGTTGCCGACGTGGAGTTGATAAATGCTTGATTACTATAAAGCACGTCATCGCGGGCACTTGTGGTTGACAGTTGTTACGACAGGCTTCAGACTTGATGAAGACGAGGTTAGAGTTCATTCTACAAACCCTCTACTCTGTTGGTCTCTAAGAAACACCGGGTACGCTCCCCCGCGCAGTGGTGGCGGATACTATCCAACACGGCGATGGTGTACTTCCTCTCATATGTACGATGCACGGCGCAGGCGGCCTCTTGCAGCTGACTGCTTCGTCCTGGTCACGAGGGACGCATTGGATTTCTGCTTCGTCGAGTCGCTAGCTGGAATGTTTGAGAGCCTCAGGTCTGGCTGAATGACTTGCGAGCGAAGCTCTTAGACGGATAAAATCTAGTGCCGAGTGGTCCTAGGCTTCGGGTGAAGGTTCCTTCTCAAGGGCTCTTTTCTTTTGTGGGGGTTGCTCTGCCCCTCCTTCGGATAGGCCTCTTGCAAGGACGGCTTCGTCGATGAGGCCTTCGGTGGCAACCTCATCTTCTTCAACCCAACCGTACTCCTCATCCGAGCCGGGCTCATCTTCGGAGTCGGCGACTTCTTCGTAGGTGCGCTTTGGGGGACGTGCTGGTGATGTCAGAGTTTCGATAGGCACTTCCTCCGTTTTGAGATTGACGTCGGATAGACCGGACTGAGGGGTTAGCCTAGAACGAGCAACAAGACGGATGAGGCTCACGTTTTCGATAGTGAAAGGGACGATGGCGCCGAGGCCGTGAGCCTCGCTGACACCAACTCCAGCAATCTTCACCACTCCGACATAACGTATACTCCTTCTCTTCTCGTCGTTTAGGTGCAGATCAGCCAGTCTCCCCGGGTCCGGAGGCCAGTCCCGAAAAAGCACTAGTCGCGTTGCGATGCCGTTGTCCCACTCCATTCCGGCCATGGCAGGCACCAGCAATGCACTACGATTCTGCCGATAGCGTGTCACGATCTGATTCATGATCAAGACCGGGATGTCTCGCATTGCCGCAACCTTTCCAAGTGTGGAAATGAGACTGTTCATGACGGCATATCTGCGGCCTGTCGCCCATTTGGAGTTTTCATTCTTGTTGGTGGCAGTTTCGGTCCGGGGATAAGCATTGTCAAACAAGGTGGACACAGAGTCGATTACAATAAGGGCGGTTCCTGGTGGAGGGAAAAGGGTTGTTGGATGCACAAACAGAGCGAGGAGGTGAGCCAGAGCAGGGACGAAGTGATGATGAAAGCGAGGGAGAAGGTCGCTAACAGAGAGGGTCTCGTCGACGGAGGAACTTAATCCACAAGTCGTCGAAGGTGCAGGATCAGAGAGAATTGCCTCAAGGCGCGGCTTCGGCACAAAGGTCGCTGCGTCTGTATGATAGTCAGAGAGATAGGCCAAGCGAAGGAAGACGACTGCTTGCCTATCCACACAACATGGCCGCCTCTTTGTAGAGCACTCTTGGAAGCCTGCAGCCTTGCAAATATCTTCTCAGCCTTATGTGGCAAATGTCGATAGCTCATCTGTGCACATACCCAAGAGCCGTCTTGCCGGAGCCGGGAGGACCGTAGACTTCTGTCACTTGGCCGCGGATGAGTCCTCCCTGGGCAGCACTGCTAGTGTGGGGCTGGAGCAAAGCATCGAGCTGCTTGAGGCCAGTGGAGATGGCGCGTGGACCGCTGATTTTGAGGGCGCGAAATGCCTGCGAGGCAGAGACGGTGGGCAGTCTGTCTACAGCCTAGTCAGCCGCCGTCATGGGAACTGAGAGAGTAGCGGCTGCATACGGGAAGACTGCGAGGAGGGAGGCGGATTCATGTTTTCAAGAGCCATTGTCATCGGATTGGAGGCATTGCGAGGTGTTGGTGTTGAGGTGAGTAGATGGAAGCGCGAGGAAGACGCGTCGTCCCAGCGGGAGACGCGCTAGGGCTGTGACATCAGCGCCACGCGAGTCATTCGCAAACCTCACTCTTTTGTTTCTCTTTTGTTTCTCAACACCACTCCAATCCACCACCAAATGGGGCAATGACATGGGCTGATATTCTGTCTTCTTCCACTCTCCTCCCTTCCACTCCTTGACACGTTCTTTTCCTGCAAAGCTTGCCCCCTCTTTTCCAGCCACCATGTTGGCAGACGCTGCTCCGAAAATCGGCCTGTCG
The DNA here is from genome assembly GCA_023082095.1 of Dothiorella sarmentorum. Taxonomy (NCBI): domain Eukaryota; kingdom Fungi; phylum Ascomycota; class Dothideomycetes; order Botryosphaeriales; family Botryosphaeriaceae; genus Dothiorella; species Dothiorella sarmentorum. The sequence continues at coordinate 20,841 of JAJMVL010000167.1, read as the reverse complement.
GTGCTGAACATGATGGCTGCGAACTGGCCGTCTGTTGTCTCTTTTCTAACCCTTACTGCTGTGACTGTAGCCATTGCAGCTGTTTACTTTGATATCCGCCGCCAGGGCAAAACCCCCGACGCTCCAGCTGGCTGCCGAAGGCTCGGCCTTCCCCGGGGAAAGTCCAACCTCCGGGACCAGTACAACCCCAAGTACGCCAAAGGCAGCGATGAGGACAAGTCGTCGTGGAAAGTCAAAGCGTTATGCATCTATCCCATCAAGAGCTGCTTTCCCATCGAACTGGACTACGGTGACGTCGTCCCTACCGGGATGAAGTACGACCGCCAGTACACGTTTGCTCAGCTTGTCAGCTCTGTCGCAAAGGACGGGAGCTGGAACATCTCACACCAATGGACCTTCCTCACCCAACGCCAGTCTCCCCACCTCACCAACGTCCGCACTGAGCTCTGGGTTCCCGATCCCTCGTCTCCCACCTACTCTCCGCACGCCGAGTTCGTCAAGAGCGAGGGATGCATCGTCATCTCCTTCCCCTACCTGGACGACACGCTCTGGATCAGCCACAAGTTCGGGAGTCTGGGAGCCTTCATCCGCAGGACACTGCTCCGGCAAGCCAACGCAGACTACGACGGCCCGCAAGTCTCCTTCCGCATCCCCTTTAACCCACCCCCGGAGCGCGTCAAGGAAAAGGCCTACCCGCGCGAAAACATGAAGATCTGGGACGAGTGCCCCTCGGCCCTCAACATGGGCGTCGAGATCCCCGACGACGCCCTCGCCAAGCTCAAGTACGCCCTCGGCATCTCGAACCAGCTCACCCTGTTCCGCGTCGACCCCGACCGCTTCCGCGAAGTGTACCGGTGCGCGCCGCGCAAGCACGACGAGGTCGACTACCAACCCGTCGTCGGCATGGCAGACGCAGTAAGGCCCCATATTCTCCCCCAGGAAACCCAGTCCCTTCCCACTGACCCACGACAAACCAGTACCCGCTGCACATCATCAACCTCTCCAGCGTCCACGACGTCTCCTCGCGCCTCCCCAAACGCGGCACCCGCCTCGACGCCCTTCGCTTCCGCGCCAACATCTACGGTAACCCCTTCCATCACCTCCCTATCCCATGCCCCCCCCGACTAACCCACTCATAGTAACCGGCCCACCCCCCTACGCCGAAGACGCCTGGAAAAAGATCCGCATCGGCGGCTCTCGCTACCACGTCAGCTGCCGCACGGCGCGCTGTACGCTGCCCAATGTCGACCAAGACACAGGGGCACGCGACGCGCACAACGAGCCGTACAAGACTATGGCGGCGTACCGGAAGATTGACGAAGGGGCGGCGAAGTGGCCGTGCTTGGGGATGCAGATGGTGCCGATGAGTGGGGAAGAGGAGGGGATAAGGGTGGGGGATGGCGTTGTGGTGGAGGAGGTGGGGGAGCATTGCTATATTCCGCAGGGGCCGTCGTAGGGGGTGTGAAGCCTGAGTGTTTGCGTGGGCATGTTCGGTGGGAGATGCTGCGCTGTGAGTGGCAAGAAATTGAGTGGATGTTGGGAAAGTGAATACACTCCAGCAGCTTGAGATCTGCGGATGTTGTGAGACTGCAGGGGGAAAGTGATGTGAGGCCGCTGCAGTGCTCGTCAATTGCTGGGTCTGGGAAATGTGCGGTCCAAATTCCTGAACGCGAAGCCTTGTTGTAGCCCGCCAGGAATTTAGTCCAGGCAACCACAGGGTAGGTCCTGTATTCGAGACGTGCTATGAAAAAGACGGTTCTTACTGAGTCCGTTTCTCACGGGCAAAACCGAGTTCCTTAATGAGCAACTCTCACCGTATAGTTCTTGCCTCGCTTCTCCATCTTGCGGTGGCTTTTGGTTGAGTACCAACGACCCCAAATACTCTCTGTACAGCACCAGCGCGTACCTTTCCCTCCCTCCACCTCCCCCAGATATCCCCCAGCCCACCACCCAGCCATCCCTCTCCACCCAACCCAAAAAAAAAAGCCCATCCCACCATCACCCATCCTCAAACCCCACCACCCTTCCCCTTCCCCTTCTCCCCACCACCACTCCCCCCCTCCCCCCTCGCCATCTCCTCCGTCCCCACCAACCCCCCAGGCAACAAATACACAACATCCCGCCTGCACCCACTCCTCCCCTCCCCCTCCCCCTCCTTGAAGTGCGCCCAGTCCAACATGTATCCCACCACGCACCTGCAGCGCGCGCAGCGCTGGCCCCACCGCTTCTCGAGCCCGTCGTCGCGCTGCACGATGCGCGGTTTGCGCTCGCTTTGGACGTTGAGGAGGAGCGCGTAGTGCTTTCCCTCTGCCACCGCCGCCGCCGCTGACGCCGCCGTCGCTTCGTCTTGTTGTGCGTTGGGCGCGTCGGCGGCGGTGGGTGGGCGGGTGGGGAGCGGGAGGATGAAGGCGCGGTCGGAGGTCGGTGTTGTTGTTGTCGTTGTGTCGTCGGAGGAGACGGTGGCGGAGGCGGGGCCGCCGCGGCGGGGGAGCGAGGGGAGGGGCGTTGTGGTGGCGAGGAGGAGTTGGGTGCAGATGCAGTGGTAGGTGTGGATTTGGGGGCCGGTGGGCGTGGGCGTGGGCGCGGGCGCGGGCGCGAGTGAGGCGCGCGGAGGTGAGGCGGTGGTCATGGTTGGGGTGGAGGTGCTTTTTGACGGTAGTCCAAGGGATTTAGAGGAGCGCTGTTCTTGATGGCGGAAGCACGGAGGTGTTCTGCAGCTTCGGATGTGTTTGTTGGGTCGATTGGTGTGGAGGGAGTGGAGGTGGAAGTTGGAGTGCTGATTTTCTGGAGAAAGAAAGGCGAGGCCACGCGCTCGCCATGACGCACCACCACAACCTTTCCCTCCTCGTTCACAACCCAACCGGCCGCGTCAATTCCTGCACAACCACCGCCCACCATGCCGCCCCATCCCCTCACGACTCTTCCCATCCAATTCGGCCCCTTTATTGTCACTCCACAGGTCTTCCACCTGACGCCGCTCAGCTACGCCCTCGTCAACCTCAAGCCCCTCCTCCCGGGTCACGTCCTCGTCTGCCCGCGCCGCGTCACCCCGCGCTTCGCACAGCTCACCCCGGCCGAGGTTTCGGACCTCTTCTCCACCGCCCAGCGCGTCTCGCGCGTCATCGAGCGCGTCTACGGCGCCCACGCCCTGAACATCGCCATCCAGGACGGCAAGGCCGCCGGCCAGAGCGTTGCGCATGTGCATTGCCATGTCATTCCGAGGCGTGAGGGCGATATGGACAAGCAGGGCGGTGGGGACAGGTTGTATGAGATGATGGAGGGGGAGGAGGGGGATGTGGGGAAGGAGTTGAGGAGGAGGGAGGAGGACGTTCAGAGGCAGGGGAGGTTTGCAGGCCCGGATGCGGAGAGGAAGCCGAGGAGCGAAGAGGAGATGAGGAAGGAGGCGGAGTTTTTGGCTGAGGAGATGGAGAAGGAGATTGATTGAAGGAATGTTGGACATCGGGGTGAACGATACACGCGTCCTGCGTCCCAGCCACGGCTATTCTGGAATCTGCGTCGACAATTGGAACACAGCTCAGCTCTCCGCCCTTTCGATTCGATACCGAATACCCCACGGACACCCAGGAACAAGACAGTTCAAATCATACTATCTACACTCAAATTCAACCAGCCTGCCTCAACACGGGCATCCCCAAACCCTCAACACCGCAACTAGACGAACTCCTACTGCTTTCCGACCCATGGCTCCGACGACTCTTCTCCGACGGGCCCTCGGTAATTTCCGGGGGTATCCAAACTGTGATTTCCACGTCGCTCATCTCGAGGATCGTCACCAACAGGCCCGACAGAACCCTTCTCAATAACGCAAAGCTTCTTCGCTAGCTCGTCCCTTGCCAACTCCGCAGAAGCTGCTAGCATCGCATCGTCCGTGCTGCCCGAGTTGTCCACCGTCAGCACCACGAGGCGCGGGTTACCTGCCGTGACACCGTCCGGGCACGGGACCAAAACCAAGGTCCAGATCCGAGGCATTCGTGGTCAGGTCAACCATCCCGCTGGTCAAGCTCGACCGGTGCCAGGATGGAAGTGGACGCTGCAGATTTTAGTTAGCTCAGCACTTTCCACTCAACCATGCAGAGACATGTCCTTCCCCCTCCTTTCCGCGTTGTCCAATCATTCCTTCCAGAGCACCAACTCAATTAAAAAAATCTCACGAATACTATGGAGAGGGGGCTTTTCCAATAAACATGAGTACACTGTGTAGATATTTGGCTTTCCAGCATTTTCCAATGGGGCAAGACGCAACAGTATGTTAACGCAATACTCCCTCACCAACAGTTTGCATCGTTTCATGTTCTCAACCTTAAGCTTCACTCAGTCCATCAGATATGGTCTGAACGGTACGATATCGAAGCTCCCGTGGCGTGCATCGACTTTCGACAGCAGCTCGATCTCTTACCAGCGCAATTCCACCGAGTGAAGTAGACCCATGTTGCCCAAGAACTGGAAACGCGGCTCAATGGCAGGCTATGCAACATCTCCAAGCTACCATGGCCCTCGAACCACTTCGTACCGTCAATCATCTGCCGCTTAGTTTGGATATCTCTCAGCTTCCCCGGCTCCTCGATCCTTCTCAAGGAGCCGGACTCTATTGCCGCGCGGGATAATTTCTCGCGGCCTGGCAGTTGTCTTGTAAAATTAAGAAGGTGTTGGATATCACGTGTAAAATAGCGATTATTAAGCAGGAGGAGGATATACCCGCACCCGGGTGGGCCTCCCTCCTGCAACTGACCCTCTCTTTCCTCTTGATTTCGCCCTAGAAATTCAAGAGCACATACGGTACTATCTACCGGCAGCCTAGGGTAGCTGCTTCACGCCCCCAGCGCTCCAGCGCTTCTGCGCACACCACGCACACCGTTCTATAAAAGAATAACGAACTACGAGACTCACCCACGCAAACGGCCAGCAGAGGAGCTAGAGAGAACCCTAGAAGCTACTAGTAATATATACTAATCCCAAGTGCCTATCCTTCTCTTATCTGCCCTCTCTAGAACTAGCCCCTTTAGGCCTAACCTATACAAAGCTAAACAAACTGTTAATATAACAGTTAACCTTATCCCCCTACCACCATTCCCTAGGGAACTAAAGCTAGTAAGGTAGAAGCCCTCTAGGCTCCTAAAAGTAGTGGAAAAACTCTTCTAGTAGGATAAAGAGGAAAAACAGATAATACGAGAGGTGCTAGCCACTATTATAGCTACTTTAGACTAATTACTACGCCCCTTTTCTACTAGGGCCTACTAGCGGTAGGTAAAAATAATATATAACGTACTAGCTAAGGTACTAGTCTAGCTAGTAGCCCTATAGCTTGCTATAGGAGCTAATTATAGATAGGGTAACCTACCCCTAGGCGGAAAATCTAACCTATATATACTAAACTAATAATACCCGGGCTAGAAGACCTTAGCCCTACTAGATAAGACACCTATAATAGGTATATAGTAGCCCTACTAGCCTACCCCTACCTTAACCTTAGAATAGGCACTATATAGCTATATAGAAGTAGTAAGAGAGGCTAGGGTATAGACTATAGTCTAGTACTCTAGAAAGAGTATAAGGGTACCTATATATAAGGCCTAACTAGAAACTCCCTAACTAAAGACCTTAACTATCTATCTAGATAATAGGCTCTTCTTCTAGTTACCCTAAGGTTACCCCCTATAGAAGTATACTTCTAGTAAAGCTAGAATTACCCTTACTAGATAGTTTAGCCTAACCCTAGCAGATATCTACTTAGTCTAGATAGTTAGGATAGGCTTTACTATCTATCTTAAAAGCTATAAAAGCCGGGCCTAGCTCCTTATACCCTACCCTATTCTAGAAAAGAAAGGTATTACTATAGAAGAGGTAGTCTAATAGTATAGGTATATAGTAAAGGGGGTCCTAGTATGTATATATAATAGGGATAGAATATAATCTATAGCTATCTTTCTTAAAGAGGAAATTAAGGCTACTACTAGATAGAAGCTAATCTAGTTTAAAAATACGTAGTATAGCCTATCTAATAGACCTATATAGGACTAGGTTATCTATCTACTAAAGCTAGCTAAGAAACTCTTTTAGCTCTTTACCTCTAATACTATAGTAGTAATTAAAAGGTAAGAGTAGATTACCTAATATAGTAAGTACCTTAGATACTATAACTCTAGGGCGTATAATAGACTCCTATACTACCCTAATTACAGAGGGTCTAATCTATATACTAGCTACCCTACTACTTAATATAGTAACTACTATAGGCTATATATAGCTTACTACCCTAGGTATCTAGCCTAGCCTAAGTAAAAGAATAGATAAATTATCTAGCCTACCTAGAAATAGCTTAAGGCTATCTAAAAGCTTAGCTAATAGAAGTTTAATAGGGCGTAGGGTATAGAGGGGCCTACCCTAGTATATAAAAATACTACTACTAAAGACGCTACCTAGGTAGAGAATAGTAAGATAATAGTAGATATATATAATACTACCCTAACCTCCTAACCTACCTAGGGTCTAGAACTAATACCTACTACACCTATATAGAATATTAGATATACTATAATAATATAGGAGTACTAAACGCGTATATCTAAGGGGTAAGCTCTACCTTATATAAGTAAACACCTATATATCTAGGCTAGTTTAAAATATTATACTTAATCTTGCTTAGGAATTATATACTAATATCTTAATTATATAAAAACCCTAGGTATCTATATAAATAGAGTATTACTTAACTAAAACTTACCCTAGATATAATATCTATACCCCTTAGAATAACTAGGAGATACTTCTAAAGGTTCTTACCTATATATAGAAGGTATCTAACCTCTAGTTATATTAGATTCGTCTATTTAGTATACTATACGCCTATATAGTAAGGATTAACTAAATTACTATTACTAATATCTATAGGCCGCCCTATAATAAGGATATACTTAATATACTAGAGGCCTAGGATATCCCCTAAGATATAGTAGTAGCTAGCGACTTTAATATAGTATACTAGATATAGTAACCTAGCTATAGGAGATACCGCGGCCTAGAACTATAGGTAGTAGCCTAGGTAGAGGAATAGGGGCTAGCTAATACTAACCCTAACTATTCTACCTATACGTAAGGTAATACCCTAGACCTAGTCTTTACTAATATTCTAGGTATAGAAATATAGGTACTAGAAGAGCTATAGATAGAGTTAGACTACTCTATACTCTAGATAGAGATACTAGTATAGTAGGGTTAAGCGGCGATTCTCTTTTTAGCCCTTAACGGCTATATATATAATATTATTCTAAAATAGGACGAGAGCTCTTATTAGCTCCGCTTATATATATATAAAACTACTATAAGGTAGATAGTAAGGAGAGAGCAAGAAGGCCGCTATATACTAACTCTTAGTTAACTATCTATAAACTTATTATAACTCTCTATTTCTAATTAGCTTTACTATTAAAACCCCTATCTACCCCGCTATATTTAGTAACTATAGTAGGGAGCTTTTTATAAAGGGGTTAGAAGAATAATAACTCTATAGAAGTTAAATTCTATAAAGAAAGGCTTTAAGATAAGGTAAGTCTTCTAAGGGAAATAGTAAACTAATAGATAGAAAAAGAAGGTAGGTATTATCTAAGGACCCTTCCTATTACTTATATCTAAAAGTAACTACTAAAGAGTATATAATATTTTTTTTCTTTAAGTAGAGCTTACTAAGTAGTATAAGTTATTCCCTAATAAGAGTATTATTTTTTAAATACTAATTATAGATAATAAGGGCCGCGATTATAACGCGAGTATAGATTATTAAACTTTTAAAAAGAAAAAGCGGACTTAATCTACTAAAGATAAGATAATACTTTTCTTAATATAGAAAAAAGCTAAACTAGATAAACTAAACTCCTTCTATATTTAGAAAAATAATTAATAAAGTTAGAATTACTATTATAAGGGAAAACTAAGTTAAAGAAAGTATACTTTAGATAGTAGGTCTAAGATATAAGAAGAGAAGAAGACTTCTAAGAACTATAAGAGAGATATAAGAGAAGAGCTTCTAAGAAAGTATTTAAAGAGACTACTTAATTATAATAGATAATTTAAAGTTAAGTCTACTTAGTAAATCCCTTTACTTAAAACACTCTATTATTAATAGTATTAATAATATTTTTATAATTATCTTTTCCCTTAGATATTTCCTCGGCTAGATTACCTCTTTATTTATTATTATAATTACTTTAGATATTATCTAAACTAGTTAAGTTATTATAGAAAACTCTAAATATTAGGCTGCTATATGCCTTACTACGGTATAGTATAGTATAGTATATAGAATCTATATACTATACTTTTTGGTATTTAGTATACTAAAAAAGTATACTATTTTAATAGTATACTATAAAAAAAATTAGTATACTATAGATTTTATAGTATACACTAAGAAAATAGTATACTTTAGAGTAATTATATACAATTAAATATATTATATAATTACTATATTTATAATTACTAAATTTAAAAGTATAGTAGTTAAATACCTTAGAGGTAGAGTTTATACATTACTAGCTAGAGGGGTATACCTAAACGCTAAAACCTAGAGTCCTAACCTATAGAGTCTATTATTTTTTTAAAAGAAGAGAACTTATTTACGCCTTAGCTAGACCTTATTTAAGCTAGTCTATAGTAGGTCTAGGAGCAGGGGTATTAGAGAGGCAAATATTATCTATAAGTATAGTCTACTACGCACTAATAGGCACCGTACCTAGATAAAGCGACTTAAGATTAGGATTAATAGTAGAAGTACCTGCCGGAGTAGGGGTGGCATTACCGCCACCCTTAATAGGCTTGTTAGAGGCTATAAAATATTAGTACTATTATATTAACTATTATAATATACAACTTACAGTTGGCAGGGTTAGTATTAGCGTCGCTATTAGCGTTAGTATTAGCGTTGGCATTAGTATTAGCGTTGTTATTGGCGTTGTTATTAGCGTTAGCATGATCGTTAGTATTAGCCTCGGTATTAGTATCCTTATTAGTATTATTGTTAGTCTTATCTTTAGTAGGCTAACTAGAGGCTACAAAATATTAGTACTAGTATATTAACTATTATAGGGCACGACTTACCCTTATTATCCTTCTTAACTGCTTCCTAAATTTCGCAACGATAACGCGTAAGAGCTTCTTTATCTTCCTCTAGAATAGGTGTTAGTAAGGACTATTATAATAACTATTATATAACGTACGCTTCTTAAGTTTACGGCGCTGCTTCTACCTAGCTATAGTAGCCTTCTACTTATTCCTAGTACTCTAGCTAACCTCTAGGGCCTATTGCTAAGACGTTAAGGTAGTTATAGTAGAGAAGCTCTTATAGCTATAGTATATATTATTAGATTTGTTATTACAATTAATCTAGTAGGCCTTTACGCTAAGAATACTACAGAGAGTTAATAGCGTTATACTATCCTTTTATATAATAGTAATACGCTTAGTGTAGATAGCAAGCAGGTTTAGAGCTGCAGGAATAATTAGTAAAAATAAAATTAAATACGTAAAAAATAGTAAAACCGTACCTTTAAAGTAGGTTACTAGGTATACCTCTGATATCTTATACAAGGTAGTAAGAGTATTAGCCTAGATATATAACTCTATAGTAGAAGGATAGGGGGACTAGTATATAACTTCGTGAACAAGGCGGGCGAATAGTAGCTTAGGTATAACTAGGTCTGTAGTCTACTACATGGCCTTAATCTCCTTTAAGGCCTTAGCTGCAAGGTATTAGCCTATTATATAGACTATTATAAGTAAGATATACTTACTACCTATAGGTTTGCAACGCTTTATCTAAGTAGGCCAATTCTTGCAGGTGTTAGCTACGATAGGCCTTAGCGTCTTTATAGGGACCTTAGTAGCGTTGCGCTAGCACTAGAGGGCGGCTAGATCCTTGCCGCTAAGATCGGCCCGAGCGGTATTAGTCTTAATACGGGCTATTGTTTCCTAATATTTTTAATCAGTATATATAATAGTTAATATAATAGTTATAGATTATAGGTACTTACCTAGCGTGCGTACAAATACTAGCGCAAAGTTAGGAATACTAACTTTTTAATTTAGACCTAGAATAAAATATTAGCTATATATAACTATTCCTATATACTTGCACATATCTAAATTAGTACTTACTATTATAGGTAGGTATTATAGGCGATAGTGCGGAATTATAGATGCTAGTATTAGTAGTTAGTGCGTTTTAGGCGCGCGACTAATAATAGGGCTAGAAAGGGCCTATACGCAACCTTACCTAGTCTATATACTACGCCGAACCTTACCCTAGTCGCGCGCCTAAAATACTACACCTTTACAACACCCCTAACCTAAAAACGCGTTAATTACCCTATAATACTAAATTAGGTAGTAAGCTCTATACTAATACCCTTTCGCAGTCTACAAGTTATATTTACTAACTATTATATTAACTAGTACACTATACTAGATTCCAACACTAAGATACGTAAGGCTAGAGATACGCCCTTACCTATAAACGATATCGTAATGCAAGATACTCCTGCTGCTAAGCTATAAGTTAATTATTCTATCTATAAATATAAATTAGCCTACTAACTATTATAATTACTATTATAGGTCTACCGCATCCGGCAAATGTAAGCGCGAAGACGAGTACTCTACTAACGCCAACACTAAGCGAGAGCGTGACCGGGTTATAAAACTAGATTTATAAAAGAAGAATCTATATAATAAGAAGAATACTAATTCGCGTATACTTACTAATAACTAAAAGAAGCTCCGCGCATCCTTAGAATATAAGAACGCGACTAAGATAGAGCGCTACGAGCTTAAGATTAGCTTAAATAAGACTTTTCTAGATAAATAGTATATATAATAGTTACTATAATAGTTACTAGCTAATAGTTTACAGCCTCGCCTAAGGAAAATACTAGACTATTTAGGCTGCTAAGCAAGGCCTCGCTACCCTAAGCTATAAGGCTATTAAGGACTAGATAGACCTTAATATAGTAAAGATCTTCGGCTTTAAGGATATAGTTAATATTAAAGACTACGACTTCTTAGACGATAAGATTAACCGCTATACTAGTTATAATAACCGCGCTAATAGCTGGGTGGTCCCTAAGGCTAGTAATAACAATATATAGTAGTAGTTAGCCGAAAATACTAAGGTGCTGAAAGACCACCTTAAGTATACTAAGTGGCGCGCTATTTAACGCTTCTAGCATATATACCTAGTAAAGTTACTATAGAAGATAAAGAAACTCGCCTCTATTAAAGGCTATAATATTATTAAGATGCTCTCTAGCTAGGAGTTCTAGGTAAGTATAATAGTTAATATAATAGTTAGTATACTTATATATTTCTAGGGCTTCTACGTCACACTTTCTAGCTTACCTAACTAGACTATACTTAAAGATACCTAGGTGTTTACATGCGTATTATTCGCAAGTATAGTTAGTATTAGTAGGCTTATACTAGGCTATTTTATCTCGCCTATTCGTCTTTAGGCTATTGCACTTGCTATACTAGAAGATAAGTCTACCCGTATAAGTATAATAGTTAATATAATAGTCTACCCCGTTTACTTACATGCTTTAGATCTGCGTTGCTACCTTCACTAAGTAATATAGCTATACGCGCAGCGAGAAATCGACCCTTAAGCGGGTTAAGACTAATCTTCTTAAGGTTAAGAAACCTTAGGGAATACGCGTCCTACTACTATCTGCCTGTCTTATTTTTAGCCGCGTTAAAATTACAGCTACCCGCTCCCTTATTACTATATATCTCTATAGCTTTAAGCTTCTAGGCCTTGTTAGCCTCGGCGTAATTAGCGCTAGCACCGACGCTAATAATAAGGACGATGTTATCCTACCGGGTCCTGCTAAGCTATAGGCAATAGACTTTAATATTAAGTAGTAGCTAGGTAGTGTAGATACTAGTAAGGCCGCCCGCGTAATCTCTCTTGTCTTTAATAAGAGCTTCTATAAGCCTAAATATACTAATAAGTTTATAGAGGGCTTTAATACTCTTAGTATTAAGTAGATAGGAGGGAATTCTCTAGCAGTAGGCATAAGTAATTAGGTAAATCGATAATTCTTTATCTACCTTATATTCTACGTGTTTCTTTATATTTGCTACTAATCGCCTAGCGTACGCTATGTACCTATATTATAAAAGCTCTAATACTATTTTCCCCCTTCTATTATCTACTTATTATTAAGATTAATAATAAACTAAAAATGCTACCCCGCTGTAAAGTATTAGCAGGGACTACTATAAAGCGACCCTATCGCTATTAGCTAGGAAGTATATTTATACTTATTTTTTAATATTTAATACTAATAATATTAGCTGCTGCACTTCGCGATATTTAATAGCTATAAAAAATAACTACGCTGCTTATCCCTAAGACCCCCTTTACCCGGGTTATACGCGAGATTCTAGCTAGCGCCGGGGAAGATCTAGGTAATAGTAACCTCTATATCTAGAGTAGGGCGCTAGAGGCGCTGTAGGAGGCTATAGAGGCCTATATTATTAGTAACTTTAAGAGTAAGAATTACTACTAGTTTATTATCTTATAATCTAAGGTGGTATAGCTAATACTATATAGTGGCAAACTTGTGCGCGATCTATATAAAGCGAGTTACTCTCTAGTAGAAGGATATAGACCTTATTAAGCGCTTAAAGGAAATACTAGGTGTTAGCCTTTAGTAGGACGCCTTATAGGGTAAGCGTCGGCGTTATATAGGGTCTTAATTAGTTAAACTATCTTTCCTGCAAACCGCGTAATAGTTAGTATACTAGTTATAGCTAGGACTATTTGCCCGAGAATGCTGCCCTATACTATAAAGGATATTATTAGCTAAACATTATTAGTCGAGTGATTTTCTTTACCGAACACGTAATAGTTAATATACTAGTCGGACCTGACGTTTAAAGAAGACTTACTATAGTAAGTTATTGGCTAGACTCTTAGTAGCTCTTAATGCCTATAAAATACTAAAGGTATATAATATATCCTTTTCTAATTATACTATTCTTTATCCTCTCTTTATAATGCCTCTATAATTATCCCTTAGTAGGCTATTACAGAAAGCAATTGTAGGGCCATCTTAGTTATTATTTAATTCGCCTCGGCAGCCTCGCCCCTTAACTAGTGTATTTATACGCTAATTACTACCTTCGTCTTTAGCAAGCTAGAATACTTTATTTACATCTACTATATTAAATACCCTACTACCTCTATCTAACTTATAGGACACAGTTACTAATAATAAGACACTAATACCTACCTCGGCCTAGACTAAAAACCCTAGTCTTAATAAGATAGGTAGGGCACTAAGGTGCTATAAGTTTACTAAGGCTATAAGTGAGGCCTTTATAGCTTGGTGGAGTAATACGCTATAGTAGAACGAGAATAGGCTACGGTCTAAACTAAAGACCGTTAGGTAGAGGTCTACTAAATAAGCTAGTCCTTGGCAGGACTTTTAGGAGGGCGTAGTATAGTCTTTAGGTAAACTAAAGCTAGTTTACCGCTGATGCGATATAGTTATTTAATATCTATCTAGGGGTAGGAATATAGTAGGTCCTAGTAATTTAGGGATAGGGATGTATCTTTAATCCTAGAATTATATAAAGGCCGCTGCTGCTTGTAGAAATATAATATAGCTATTACTTACCCTATAGCGCGAATTAGTAAGTTAGTAGACTATTATATTAACTATTATATACTAATTTCTAATATCCTAGCTTCGAGCGAATAACCTCCGGCATATCCTTAGTAATAGTAATATTAACCTTAGCTTAAATATATGGGAAGAGTACTAGGTACGCGTTATTGTAATATAAGACCTCCTACTAAAGTATTTTAAGGACCTATATATTAGACGGTTATATATTTACGCCTTGTAGAATAAGTAGTTATAATTTCTACCTGCTAGTACAGTTAAACGTTAGATTAAGGACTATTAGAACTATATACGAGAGCAAATTAAGGAGCTCCTTCTACTAGTACTAACCTAGATATCTATTATCTTAGATGGGTAGTCTAACCACCACCGCTAGTCCTTCCTAGTTATTAAAGCAAACTAGATTAAATATAGCTAGCCGTAGTAGAGAATGCGAGAAACGATACTAGTATTTGCGTCTCTAGCTAGTTACTATACTAGTAATTAGATATTTAAAGTCCTCCTATAGACACTTTATTTCTTTAAGATTACAACTCGTATCTAGGCAATTACTATTAATAATACTAGTAATAACTAGTACCTAGCTAATAATATTCTTAGGATCGTTAAGAGTTAAGGCTTAAGTAAATTAGCTAAATAGGCAGACATTAATAATTTTTACTAACCACTAATTCTTGTCCCTTGCCTAGTATATATACTCTAACTTTCGTCCGGCGATCTTATTAGTGCTATTTACTTGCGCCCTACTAATAATAAATTAAAGACGAATGTCTACCCTTTAGACTTTAAGGCACTATAATAGATACGCCCGAGCGACTCAATCGATAGAAATAATATAGCTTAGATTCTATATATACTAGGAAAGGTACGTGTAATAGTCTATATAATAGTCTAATAGTAATGCTAATATATAGCAGGTCCGCCTTATTACTATTACTACTAACGCTAGTAGCGCGCGATAGGATACGTAGAAGGAGGAGTAAATCTAGTATAATAAAAGGGTAGCCTAAGAGTCGATTAAGAAGAATATGCCTAACCTACTTTAGGGTGCCGGTAAATAGTATAAGGCCGGTGCTTTTAAAAAGGGCCGAAATTTGTATAATACTATCCTTAAGCTTGTTTAGGATGTTAAGACTTAGTAGGACTCTACGGTCTTTATACTTATTAGGTAATAGTATATACGCTATACTACTAGCCTATACTAACTTTAGTAGGATTGTCCGCGTCCGCCCCTTTATTAACCGATACCTTAAGGCAAACGACTTGTTGCACTTAGTGTTAAATAATAAGGAGTAGAAGTAGATTTAATACCTTATTAACCTTATAAAACCCTTCTTGTACGCGACGAAGCTAGTTAGTAGGGTAAGGGTCCTAATATTATAACGGGTGTATTAGCTCTATAATAGCCTACTTTCCTATATTAAAAAGAGTAAGTCTATATTAATTTAAAAGAAGGTACACTAGAAGACCTAGCTTCGCGTTAGACTTAATAGTGCTTATAATAAGCTAAAGAAGTACTATAAGAATACGGAAGGACTAGTTAGCTACCTCTATAGTTATACGATCCTCCTCTTACTAAACCTAAAGAATAACTTCTTTTAGTTAAATAATTAGAAGGGTACTAACTAAGAAGAGAAGTACTAGGTATCTCTACGCGAGATCTGGGCCTTAGTATATAAGGACTATAATACTATTATATAGACTAGCGCCTTACAGCTTCGGGACGAGTTTAATATATAGCTTTAGGTAGAGTAGGATAAGCTAGATGTTAATAACAGCAATAAGTTAGAAGAGTATTGGCTCCTTAGTAAGTTTTAATCTATATAATAGTTAATATAATAGTTAAGCTAACCTCTACTAGTTACCTTAGCTAAGTCTAATATCTTACTTATATAGGCGATATTAGAGCTAAGATTCCCTTGTATCGCTTAGATGGCCCACGATATTCTTACTATAAACCCTACTAGTGTTAGTGTAGAGCGCTACTTTAGTAAAGCACGTCGGACTAGCAAGTATAATTAATCCTACACACCTAAGACCTTTTAGATAATTATAGAACTACGTTTATTCTATATAATAGAAGATAGTAATATTATCTATTTACTTGGCCTAGATATAGAGTTTAGTCTAGTTCCGGATATTGCTAGCTATAGGTCTTACAATATAATTTATAAGGAGGTTAGTCGCCGTCGTGCTAAACTAGATAATATATAGCGCTTTACCTATATTAGTAAAGGCGAGGATAGGCTAGATACTGAGGCGCCTATACTAGTAGCTCGTGGGAAGAAGCGTGCAGGCAATATATAGGTATTAGATAGTAGAATAGGCAGGAAATAGGCTAGGCAATTATAAGATTACTTGTTCTAATTTTCCTTAACTAGCGCTCCTGCTATTTATAGTAGTACTACTACTAGTAACTAGAAAGGTCTAGGGGTCTAAGTAAGGGTCTAAGTAAGGGTCTAAGTAATTGCCCGAGCCTATAAAATAATAACCTTATAACCTTCTACCCTACTTACTTAATAATAACATCTTTAAGCTTAACTCTTTAGCTAGGCAGCGCATCCTAGAAGGACTATATTAGACCTAACTTAAAGCCGCCTTCGACAGGTAGACTATATAAGGTCCAACTTAAAGCCGCCTTTATACCTTTGCTGCTACTGCTACTGCTGCTGCTGCTACTACTACTACTACTACTGCTACTACTGCTGCTACTACTACTACTACTACTACTGCTACTGCTGCTACTACTAGGGCGGCCGGGGCGGCTAGGCTAGCTTGGGCGGCCGGGGTAACCAAGGTGGCTTGGCCGGGTTGGCTGGATTGGCTGGACTAAAGGTTGACTACTATATAACTATTATATTCTTAGCTAGGGCAGGTGGGGCAGTTAGGGCGCCTTGGGCGGCTTGGGCGGCCGGGGTGGCCAAGGTGGCTTGGCCGGGTTGGCTGGATTGGCTGGACTAAAGGTTGACTACTACATAACTATTACATCCTTAGCTAGGGTAAGTAACTTGGCCGGATTAGCCGGCCTAGCTAGACTAAAGGTCGACTACTATATAATTATTATGTTCTTAGCTAGGGTAGCCGAGGTGCCTATATTGGCTTAAACGGCTAGGGCAACCGGGCCAGCTTAGCTGGACTAATAGTTACCTACTATATAACTATTACATAACTATTATATTAACTATTATATCTTCTAGATAATAAATTTATTTCTTTATATAATAGAGATAATATAGTAATTATATAACTTCTTATTTATACTATACTTATAAACTCCTAAAAGTATATAATATCTACCTATTTTAAAATATATTTTTTATAAGTCCTAAAAGTATACCGGTTTAGTATACAATATATATTTTATAGTATACTATATAAATTTCTAGTTGTATATACATTCGGTATTTAGTATCCTAAAATACTATACTTATACCATACTAAACCGTACCGTATAATATACTTTTGGTATATACAAATACCATGGTGAGGTATAGGCTGCTAAGAACTTAGCCGCTAAGAACCTTACTACTAATAGCTTTCGCGCCTATTAAGACCTAAAGGGGATTATTAAGTTAGAATCTAATTCTTCTAGGGTTGTATTTCCTAACTAGAAACTTTAGTTACTAAACTAAAAAGTAGATTCTACTAATTCTAGGTATCTAAAAGCCCTAATCTATACTCTATCCTTAGGCGCTAAGGAAAGCTACCTTTAATAGATATTATAAACCTAAGGGGATAAGGGCTTTATAACCCTAAGGGTAGAAAGTCTATATAGGAAAAAGTACCCTAAGAACTAAGGGTCCGCGCGGGAAACTAAGCTATAAGGGAAATCTAGTTAGGATACGCGTAAGCTATAGTATAACGCGCTATAGATAGATTCCTATACGGGAAAGTAGCCCTTAAGAAATAATAGTTACTACTAGAAACTATAGGTAGGATTCCTATAGGGGAAGAAGGTCTATAAGGGTAAGAGGGTAGAATAGGTAGAAGGGATATTAGGAAGATTAGAGTAAGTTAAATATAATAATAGGCCTCTTCCGCTAGGTTTTAGAGTCGCCTAGTAGGGGATTAGGTCGAAGGTTTTACCTTAAGGATAAGAGTAGGGAGGCAATAATTAGAGAAGGAAGGGATTACATGTACGCTAGGCGTAATAAGGCTCTGTTACTCTAATAGGTAAAGATTAGATTCTTAAGTTAACTATAAAGGTTAAAGTATCTAGCTAAGGAGCGTGATTATATATAAGTAGAAAAGCTATAATAATCTAGTTTGTCCCTTATTATATTAAGGGTTACTAGATTATAAGGGTTAAGGGATTAGGCAAAGGTTTAGATTAGTACTAAGTCTTTTAATCTATTAAGTAGGTCTTGTAGAGTCTATATAATGCGGCGCTGCCTACTTCCTAGTTTCTAACTTCTACTAGTGCGGAAGGGTTATAATATCCTCCTTATCTACTACCTACTACCTTTATACCTTATCTCTTTTCTAGACTACACCTATACCCCTATAGAATTCCTTCCCCTATAGGCCTTTTAGTTTAGCGAGTCCTCCTTAGTTTCCTATAACTTTCTTAGTCTTAGCGGGTAGTCTTCCCGTATAGGATTTCTAACCGTGTAGCTCTATTAGCTATAAGGGATCTTAGCCCTTATAGTACCTCTTCCCGTGCAGGCTTTCTATCCTTAGGGCTATAAAGCCCTTATTACCTAGGGTTTATAATACTACCCCCTACCTTAAGGATCTTTGTCCTAAAGATTCGCCTTAAAGTGTATATCTTATATAGCTTTTTCTACTCTTCTCTTCTTCCTATAAGTTCCTTATTATATCTTTATCTAAGTATAAACGTAAAGAATAGTAGTCTAAGCGTAAGTATCTTAGTGTAAAGATTAACTCCTTATATAAACTCCTAGATCTTAATATACTAATTTCTTACGCCTAGTATCTCTTGCTTAGGGAGTAGGGAGAGGTTATTTTATATTAAATTACGCCCGGGTATTCTTATTATAGTAAGTATACTTAGAGGGGGAACGCCTATTATAATATAAGCGGTGCTAAAGAAGGCGACTATAAGTAGCCCTTTCTCTCCGTGTTATTATTTACTAACTCGCGAGGTAGTTATCTAACTAGAGTAGGCTATTTCTTAGGTAGCTTCTAAGGAGGTAGAGGCTTTAGAGGTAATTTCTAAGCTAATGCGAGAGCTACGCTCAGCTTCTTCTTATTTAGAGTGTTCGCGGAAATAGAAACTTCTATTATAGAAGCGCGGTAGCCTAATATTAAACAAGAAGGCTTAGTCTATTAAGGATTTAGAGAAGCTAGATAAGCTTAAGGCGTCTTATAAAGCTAGGGATCTAGTTAACCCTAAGGATACTGCGCCTGGGCGATTAATAAAGCGCCTATATAGTAAGTCCTTAGCAGATAGCGCTGCTATAGATCCTAACTAGTCTGTTAGTTCTTCTAGGGCTAGGTCCGCTGCT
The DNA here is from genome assembly GCA_023082095.1 of Dothiorella sarmentorum. NCBI lineage: Eukaryota > Fungi > Ascomycota > Dothideomycetes > Botryosphaeriales > Botryosphaeriaceae > Dothiorella > Dothiorella sarmentorum. Next base: position 1,673 of record JAJMVL010000167.1, on the reverse strand, counting down.
ACGCCTTCTAGAGCGTCTAAGCTAGTTAACTTAGCTCGGCTATCTCTAATACCTAAGTATAATTTTAGGTCCTTTATATTTAAGGAGCTTCTAGTTTAGGTTAATCCGGGTTTTAGCAATAGAAGTTATTAATAAGGTCTCTATAGCTATCGTAGTTTCTTAGTAGTTTCTAGGTATAGTCCTAGTCTCCTTCCTATTATAGGAGGTATCTAAATTAACTATTAATATAGCCGCTATTAAGTACCTTTTCTACTACCTAGTCTATATTTTTATTAGCGTCTAGATTCTCTAGTACTATTTCTTCTATTTATTTAATTAGCGTGGCGTTTTTAGGTGCTGGTTCTAGTAGTGCTACGTAAAAAACGGGTACTATCTTTATATTACTTAGTAGCTTAAGACGGTAATTAACTTTCCTAAGTTTCTCTTTAATTTTAAATAGACTAATTTTCTTAAAATCTAGTTTATTATTTAAACGCCTAGTCTTAATATTTTTTCTAAGGAGGTAGACCTTATCCCCCCTTTTAAGCTTTAGTACCTCCTAGTACCGTCTATTATAGTAGCGGGATATAAGAAATCTATTATATTCTATATCGAGGCTAAGCTATTTATAAAGTACTTTTAGCTAGTTAGATTAGAGGATTCCTTTCTAGGTAAGGGATTTGCTTAGTATTAGTTCTCTATAAGCTATAGGTTTATACCTATAGTTAGTATAGAACGGTAACTCCTATGTAGCTAAGGCCTTTAAACTATTATAGGTGAACTAGGCGAGAGGTAGTAGCTTTACCTAGTTATCTTATATATAGTTAAGGTAATAGCGGAGGTATTACTCTAGGGTCTAGTTTATTTATTCTATTTATCTATCTATCTATAGGTATACTATAGTAGAGAGCTTATATTTAGAACTAAGCTATCGGGTAAGGCTCTACTAGAATTATAAGATAAATAGGCGATCTCTATCTAAGACGAGCTTATCTAGTAACCTATAGTTACTAAGGATTATTCTAAGAAAGGTGTAGGCTAGATCTTCTATAGTTGCCGTTTTTAGGTAAGATAGGTAGTATACGTACTTAGTAAGCCTATTAATAATAACTAGGATTAAGTTGTAGAGCGTGCTAGTTAAGGGCTCTTTTAACTAAGGTAGATCTATAATAAAGTTAAGTATAATTAACTACTAGGGTCGTTCTGGGGCTAGTAATAGTTAAAGTAGTCTATAGGGTGCGTGTCTTAAGGCCTTACTTTAAATATAGAGGTTATACTATAAGATTACCTATTAAATAGTTCTCCTTAGCCCTAGGAAGTAGTAATTCCTAGAGAGTCTTTTAATTATCTTGTCTATTTCTTAATAACCGTGTACTAGTACTTTATAGAGATCTTTAATTAGTTCCTCCTATAGTAGCTTAGGAACGTAGACTAATTCTAAAAATAGGATAGTGCCGTCTGTATCCTTTATTACTTAAGGGTTATTCTTAATCTTACTAAGTTCTTATACTATAGAGTCTTACTTGTAGGTATCTCGGATTTTACGCGTCTAGTTGTTATCGCCGATGCGTATAACGGGCGCGAGTTATCTAACCAGGATAAACTCTTCTTTAGTTATTTTATTTAGCTATAGTAAAGTAATATATACTACTATAAGGGTACCGTCTTCCTCTTATTTAAGCACCGCTAGCTAT